>CM038217.1:76384887-76502982 GCA_021442155.1 Cymbidium sinense | reverse complement strand
CATAAACTTAGGATTGATCAAAACACATAATAAGCCATTCACTAAAGGAAAGTAATTAATTAACTTGCTTTAGAAGTGACTTAAGGTAGGGATGAAAGAGAGATTTCCTCTCCTTCTTCTCTTTATAACATTTAGATGTTAAGTGTAGGCCATATGAAACAAAAGGAAACACTAAATAAAATCTTCAAATCAATTAAATCACTTAAAGAGAAATCAATCTCTTTATAAATTAAATCCCTCACAGCTAGCAAATGACAACTCTAAAGCCTAGTTAGGACATACCACACAAGCTTTAATGCACACACATTAGACTAAATCACCACTTCTAGCTTTATGTTAGGGCGGTGTATAGTTTGATGTATGCTTGTTTTGTGATGTATTGTTATAGACTGGATGTTAGGGTGTATGTCTGTAGTCTGCATGTTAGGCTGGTATTAGTCTAATTATGCTTTTTGCAGGGGGTTATGCTTAAGGGGCAGTCATAATAAAAATATAAATACTTTTGCTGTGCAGGTTGCTTAGCCCCTAAGCATAACCCAAGTTAGGACAGTGGCTTGGTTACACATGTGTGGGGTGCTAAACCCAAATTATTCATATAACTGCTTGGGTTGTATGGTATGTTTAGCTAACATTTATTTTACAGGCGTAGCTAAATTTAGTTTCCTTCTTTTAATGTAATTTTGCATTAGGATTAGGATAATTATTATGGGGGATTAGGATGAGCATTGGTTTAAAGACCAAGTCTTATGTATCATGTGATGCCTTTGGAGCAAGCACATCCAAATCAGGCTAAAATGAAGAAAGAAATGGAGCAAATCAAATGGAGAAATGGAAGATGAAGAAATGAAGAATGGAGAATGAAGAGTGAAGACCCCCCATAACATTCATTATTTGTTATTGTAAGTATTCTTTTGTAATCCGGGTTATATAAGGGTAGATCTTGGCTACCCATGTTTCTTATTGGGATGTACGGCGGTACCCGATCGCATCGGCCTTTTATTCTTTTGTGATAGCTTTATAAAATTATTTGATGATTTGTTTAGCTTATGCATTAGAAAAAAGCATTCCTTTTCATAGTTTGTTTATGATTGGTGATTGTTGTATGGCCTGAATGCGATTAGGCTCTTAGGATAAAAATAAATTTTCTATCCCATTAATAACTCATAACTAAACTTTTAATACAACTCATAATCTCACATAAAAGCCTAGGTATTAAATCAAGATAATAAAATATTTAGCAACCCCTATCTGGATGTTGTATGTTTAATAGCACACATATCATCTTGTTTCACTCATGTTAAGAGAGGGCATCCATCTTTGCCATATATAATGGGCTTAACCTTTGATAGCCTATGATGGAAGAACACCACTTTATCTTTTGATTTGGCTCATAATCAATTTCTCATGCATTTAGGCATACAAAATCCTATAGCTTATGTTAAAATAAAGAGTCCCAAATTTGATAAAAATTTGTATTAGATTTAAGTTATTATTTATACCCCTCATGCTCTAGTCTATTAGAGTGGGTTTAAGGATTTAGCTTCTTTTCTAAATAATAACAACCTAGCCATCTTACAAAAGCATATGACTTGGCCACATGGTTTTAAAACATGGGAGAAGTTAGTTGGCTGCCACTCCAGGTGATTATAAGTCCAACAGTCGGGTGGTTTACTCTCACTTGTAGAGGTAAATCCTATACCCACTTTTGCCTTAGATTTAGGTTGTGCTTTGGCCCTCGCCAATGCTCCCTAGATTTAGAATCTGAGATTGCTATTTTCCTTTGTGGGCTACAAGTATAAATCCTCTCCTCTTAGGAATTACCACAACCTTGTATTGTGGAATTATAAGTCCTAGATTTCTAATAAAATTTTAACTCAAATAAATATATCTCCTCAACTTCAAACATATAAAGCCTAACCATATGATAGATTGGAGTGCTCACTAGGCTTCCTAGTATCATGAACACTCATTACTCATCTCCTTTGATTTCAATAATAACTCTCCCCTTTTGATCCATCCCACTTGATTTTTTAAAATACAACCAATTTATTGATAGTCCTATCTTTGAATTCTTTAGAAACAACAATCGCATACTTTAATCTAGAGTATTCTTAAGGGATTCATTTTTCTTAAGATGTAATTAACTATGGGGGCTTGCCTCCATAGGAAACTTAACGAACCCGGTTTAAATAAACCTTGCTTTACTTTTTCATATAAAGTAGGGGAAAACTCTCTGGTATATTTGAAGACCCTTCATTCCTTAGAGTCCTTATTAGGTGATTAGGTCCACTGTAGGGTAGTGACTTCTACCTTTTGAGATAGTACACTATTCCTCAATATAGTAGATCACCTCAATAAGTACATCCTCAAATTTGTGTGGTGTCCCCTCACATACACACACAAATGAATCCAAAATAAACACCACACTACTCTAGAAATAATAATTAATAAAAAGATAAAGGCAGTTATAACTTCAGAGCAGGCTAAAAAGCTGGTGAGTAAGGGTCACCCTTACCCAGCTGAATTTGATCAAGTGTCATACCCGAAAGGTTACTCGGTACCAAAATTTAATATTTTTAGTGGGCATGGTAATCCAAAACAACATCTAGCCCAATTCAAGGCTACTTGTGCTAACACAAAAGGAAATGATGCGATTTTTCGCGGTTCATCAACTTGACCTCAAAGCTTGTATGTAGAATTCGAATTGGTTAAAATTTCATTGAGCTAGAGATAATGTTCGTGAAAAGGTTTGCCGGTGCAACCGAGAAAATAATGATTGCTGACCTTGCCTTGCTAAAATGGAGAAAAGATGAGTTAGTGATAAAATCCATAACTCGTTAGTGTAACTTAAGTATGAAATGTGAACAATAATTGGAGGAAGAACATGCAATCCAACTAATGGAAAATATGGATGATAAAATGGAACCATTTTTTATGTATGGTGTCAATTACAACATTCAAGGACTTACTTGATAGGGTGGCCAAATTTGAAAAACTAAATTGCCCTAAGTCTAAATCTATAAAGTTAAATCAAAGAAAAATAAGCCTTCAAACTCAAGAAGAAATGAAACTCATGCCGCTTCTTATAGTTCAAGTGGTGAAAAAAGAGTAATCTATAATGTAGATAAATTAAAATAGCCAAATGTATAATGATGATAAGGGAATGAAGCATGTTCATCCTAATCCACAACCAAAATTGGTATTGGGAGGCAATGATAAACCTCAAAATTTTTTAGGTGGTGAAGAGTGTCCAAAATAAGCCACAAGAGATGATGAGCGAATGCAACCATCTCTTAAGAAAAGATAAATAAAGAATATTCATTTAGAAGGACATTTGTATTATTTGACAAATAGTCAAAGCTGGTTTACAATTAGTAGAAAGTAAAAGGCCTGAAGAAGCTGATCAAGTCAATAATCCAAATTACTGTCTCTATTATCGGGTGATCAGTCATCCTATTGAAGATTGTTATGTCATCAAAGATTGGCTAGAAAGGAAGTATCGATGAGATGAATTTACATTATCGATAGTGTTCTAGTCAACCTAAAAGAGAATCTACAAGAATGATTACATCCTCTTTTGCATCATCCATTTAAAGGTAAAAAGAAAGAAAAATCAGTTCAGATTGAAGAATGGGAAATGACCATTTCTAAAAAGACTATAAAGATACTGAAGTAACTGGAAGGAGTTCTTGGTGTTAGTTGGAAATTGCCTCTTGAACCAGTGATTGATCTGAAAGCAGTGCTGAGATTGTATCCATCAATCTCCATGTCATCGACTCAGAGGCACCACAACATTGCCACCTCATCCCAAAGAGAAAAGCAACTGGCATAAATTTTACCAGATCTCTCAAAGAAGTTGATCAAACCAAATAAAATAAAGAAGAAGAAGAAGACTACAACTCAAAAGATTATTAATAACTCAGAGGAGTATCATCAACCAACTAGGAGCAGTTAGGCACTTTATGCCTAAACTCCATATTGTTGAATTGGATGAAGAAGATATCGATGAATTTTGCCCAGTAGAGACATGCTGGATTATTTATGTAATGTCGGATGTTCTTCAGCACAAGTCACTCCAACATGACAATGGCAGTCAGATAGACGCAATCAACCCATAAAAATTCTCATTAGAAAAGAAAGAAAATCTTGAGGAGTTAACATCTGAATTTTGTCTAATGACTCAACAAAAGGATAATAGTTCAAATGAAAATTTATGTTTTCCAGACGGAGAAGAGTCAGACTCATCAATAATATCACATATGAAATGTATGAAGTTAAAAAGTGAGTTTAACTCTTTTGGTCAATCCTCTAGAATAAAAAGTGAATTTGAAGAACTACCTCTTTAGAGAAATCTGAGCATGAGGTGATTCAAATTCAATTGAGAAGTGCTAAGGTCTTACCACCATCATCAAAGAAGGGGAATTCAAATAAAGATGAAGGCAAACAAATTGAAGTCAACATAGATATCATTCCCAAAAATCTTAGAATAAAGCCTAAATTAAGTGAAAAGATATATTATAATATTCTATCACATCTCAGAAAAATTCATAATTAAGTGTGTATGAGGCTCTCTTAATGTCAAAATACTCTGAGAAAATTTGATATAGGCTCTTAAAGATCTGGAGAGTTATAAAGCCTACTTTGTTAAAAAAATATATGACTGAATCATTACAAACTCAAGATCTCCCAATAATCATATCTTCTAAAGTAGATCTTATGTTGGGAATAACATATCACAATCATCCTCTATATGTTATCACAGAGAGTGATGGCATCTTGATCAACTGAATATTGATTGATCCAGGTTCTTCTATCAATCTTATGAGTCTAAAAGCATTAAGAGGATTATCACTTGGTATCAAACATCTTGAGAGGGATAAGTTGATGGTTCATGGTTTCAATGAGAAAGGGTAGAAAACCTTGGGTTCTTTTATTCTCCCACTCAAGTTTCAGGATTTGTATACAGAAGCCAAGTTTTATGTAATCGATGCTGATTTATCATTTAGAGCTCTCTTGGGTCGGTCACGGCTACATGAGTATGACATGGTTCCTTCAACTATGCATCAGTGTATGAAGTATCTAAGAGATGGAGAAGAGTTCAGAATTCATGGCACCCTGCAACCATTCTCCATTCATGAAGCAAAGATTTATGAAGATGCAAAATATTTCATCCCTAAAGAGCCTAAGCCAATAGATCCTCTTGAGGTGGTAGCATCCACTTGAGATTAAAAAGCAACTTTAGAAGGTAAAAGAGCAGAAGCAAAAAAAGGAAGAAAAAAAATGCAATGTTGACTCTCCCTAAAGCACTTGATTTTACACCTAAATTAAGAAGCATTTGAGAAGTGACACACAAGAAGAAGAAAATATTCTTGTCAAACCTAAGGGAACCTATAAGCTTTCAAGAAAGCCAAAGTATAAATTAAGTGATTTTGATTCAAACTATAACTTTGAATCTGCTTATAAAAATAGGGTTCACATAGTCGCATCAAGAAGGAAATCAACACGGTTGATGATTTCCTCAAAATTATACCCATCCCTCAACGGACTTCAAAGAAATCACTCCACTGGAAATCCAAAGTATTGAGGAATTGATAACATTCTATGTGCCACCATTGAGTGAGAGTGGTGGAATAGGAACTTTATTTTATAAATCTGAAGAGTCTCAACCTCATAATTTTGATCAGCCTACTCAACATGAAGATTCTGATGAGATAGTGCCAAAAAGAATACCAATACACTATCCACCAAAATTATGAAGAATGATGCATAAGCTTGGAATTTATATTGGAACTACTAAACATAGAACTCAAAACTTTAACAGGATGTGGAACCAAAGAAGTCCTCAAGCATCACGAAGAAGTGATAAGTTTTCCACTATGGTGTTTTATTTTTAGTTGGATTGAAAATGTTGTTGGGACACCACGTAGATCTACAAATGTACTCTTTAGGTGATCGAGTGCGATATTGAGGAATGATGTACTATCTCGAAAGATAGAAGTAACCATCTTATAATTGACCTAATCACCTAATAAGGACTCCTAAGGACAATGGGTCTTCGAATGTACCAGAGATCTTTCCCCTACTTTACATGGAAAAGTAAAGCAGGGTTTATTTAAATTGAGTTTATTAAGTTCTCTATGGAGGCAAGCCCCCATGGTTAATTAAATCTTAAGGAATGAGATTCCATAAGAATACTCTCGATTAAGGTAAATGATTGTCTCCAAAGATTTCAACAAAAAAATTATCAACAAATTGGTTATTTTGGAAAATCAAGTGGGAGTGATCAAAAGGAAGGACTTATTATCAAAACCAAAGGGAGATGAGTAGGGAATGCAAATGATACTAGGAAACCTAATGAGCATCCCAAACTATCTTATGGTCGGGCTTTATACTTTTGAAATTTGAGAAGAAATATATGTTTGAGTTGAATTTTTATTAGAAATCTAAGGCTTACAATTCCACAACACAAGATCGTAGAAATGCTTAAGAGGTGAGGATTCATGCTTGTAACTCACTAAGGGAAATAACAACTTCAGATCCTAAATCTAGGGAGCTTTGGCAAGGGCCAAAGCATGACCTAAATCTAAGGAGAAAATGGGTATATGGTTTATCTCACAAAGAGACTAAACAATTTGTTGGACTTACAATCCTTGGGTGGTGCCCTAACTCCTCCTACAATTTTAAATACATGTAGGAAAGTCTTATGTTTTGTAAGATGGCTAAGCTATTGTTAATTTAGAAAGGAGACTAAGTCCTTAAACACACTCCCTAAGAGACTAGATCATAATGGGTATGAATAATGACTTAAATTAAATGTAAATTTTATTAAATTTTATTTTGATTTTTGGACATTTATTTGACACAAACTATGAGATTTCATGTGCCTAATGAATGAGAAAATTGATTATGGGCCAAAATAAAAAAGAAGGAGGTGTGTTCCACCATGGCTCTCAAAGGTCAAGCAATTTTCTCTAGCAAAGCTGGAAGCCCTCCATTAGCAAGAGCGAAGCAATATGACTTATGCATGATGTGAGACATACAACATCCAACTAAGGGTTTGCTAAATCTTTTATTATCTTGATTTATATCCTAAGCTTTAGATGAGGTTATGAGTTGCTTAATTTAATTTTGAGTTGATTAATTGGATAGAAAATTTATTTTTTTCTAAGAGTCTAATCGCATCCAGGCCATTCAACAACCATCAAGTAATTAAGAAACTTAGAAAATCATGCCATCCTAATTGTGCAATCATAAACATAACATCAATTAATTTATAGAATTAGTGCAAAAGGATAAAAGGACAGTGCGGTTGGGCACCACCATATAACCCAAAAAGAAATGTGGGTAGCCGAGTTCTACCCTTGTACAATCCAGATTACAAATGAATAATTACAATTTAGAAGGAATTCATGTTATGGGGGTCTTGTTTCTTCATTTCTTCCTTTATTCATTTCTTTCTTTCTTCATTCTTTCTTTCTTCATTTATTTCTTCCTTTTGATTTGACTTGGGATGTAGTTTGCTCCAAGGTTTCACAAGGTATATAAGACATTGTTTATAACCAATGTTCACCTTAATTCCCTCATAACATTCATTCCAAATCTTAATTAATAAATTTACATCAAAATGAGAAAGATAAATCAAACTAAACCTGCAAAATAAAGATTAGCTAAATATGCGACACAACCCAAGAAGTTATATGAATAATTTGGACTTAGCACCCCATACATGGGTAACCAAGTCCACCTGTCCTAATTTGGGTTATGCTTAGGGGTATAAGCAACCTACATAGCAAAAGCATTTATATTTTTATTACGGCGCCCCTTATGCACAACCCCTTGTAGAAAGCATGATTAGGATAAAATTGGCCTAACATCCAGACTATGCACATGCACCCTAACATCCAGTCTAAAATAATACATCTCAAAATAAAATCACGCATCAAACCATGCACAACCCTAACATAGAGCTAGAAATGGTGACTTAGCCTAATGTGTGTGCCATTTAAGGCTTGTGTGGCATGTCTTAACTAGGCTTTAAGGTTGGAATTTTCTAAGTGTGAAAGATTCAATTTAGATGGTAGTTTCATTTTAAGTGATTTAGTTGATTTGGAAATTTTAATTAGTGATTTGATTTGGTTTGAATGAATCAACACTTAGTTACTAAATGTTGTGAAGAGAAGAAAAGAGAAGAGAACTTCTCTTTCATTCCTACCTTAAAACATTTCTAAGGTAGATTGATTGATGAATGTCCTTTGGTGAATATTTTATTATGTGTTTTAATTAACCATAAGTTTAGATTTGCTCTACATAAAACTATTTAATAAGAAAGGCATCTTAGGTTTAGTTAAGGTGGAATACTACCACATAACACACGCCCATTTATTTCTTTCCACTATGTATACCATGCATATGAATAATCCTAAGTTTACATATACATGTAATGCAAATTCTTAGCACACTTTGATGATGAATGCTAAGAGATATGATTTAAAAATTTGGATATTCTATGAATGCATGTCTTTATTATGTAGAAAAGGAGGATTTTTTATCCATTAACAAAATGCACATTCACATGTATAAAAGTTATAAGTGAGTACGGTGCCATTATTTTATACACCAGGGGCATAAAGTATAAGACTTACTTAAGGCAACTTAAAGCCTCGCAGCCCCGGGATGTCTAGACTAATATACCACTTTTCTTAAATACATGTAGATGTACAAAAAGAAAAAAATGGATGAAGAATCATGCAAAAGATTATGTTTGATTTAGTTGTATAATTTACATGTGTAAATGTAAGGATCCTTTTCAACTCATAACTTAGAAATGCATAGGGATAAATTTAAGCAAGTGTTGTGTTCTTTTCAAATGAACTACAAACTTTGCAAATCTATTCAAATCCATGTTAATAGAGAAGAAAGTAACATAAAACACATCTTATGCTATAATCACATACAAGCTTATAAGTACATATATAAGTAGCATGACTTTATTCATAATCTTTGATTGATAGGTTTTGAAAATAATTTTTTGGATTAGTAGTGATAATAGCCACTCATATTCTTAATTTTAGCCAACACATGCAATTTGACATAAAAGGAAATATTTTATTTAATTGATTTTTTCAAAAGAAATGAATGCATGATTTCATATGGAAAAAAATATTTAGCATGCTTAGAAAGAAATAAAAGGATGTAAGCACGTGACTTCATTCACTCTAATTACTTCCTAAGGACAATCATATAAAATTGGATTATTTGAAATGAATCAAAAAATTTTAAGGAGATTTTTATTTTTGAATTTGATTTGACTTAGGAAATATGAAAAGGGTTTGTTGGTCCTAACCCATTTCCCTCATGTGTGAATTGGTTTAGTTTAACTTTAGAACAATTAGGTTGATTTTATGGTTTGTTTAGGTTAAAGTATGAATTAAATTCATTAATTATCCCTTACATATAATACTTTAACATAATTATTCAAGTAATTATGAGCCAACATATAATATGCAACCACATGAAAATTAAATCAGTAATGCACCTAAGAAATGTAGGGGCTTGTGGTGAAATTTTTTTTTCATTCTTCATCTATCTTTTCGAGGAAAAATAAATTAAGATAAAAATAACACTTCTTATTTTGGAAATCACGTAGATCCATAGATGTTCTTATTAGAGTGATCGGGTAAGACATTGAGAAATGATGTACTATCTCGAGAGAGAGAAGTCACCATCCTACAATGGACCTAATCACCTTAATAAGGACTCTTAAGGACTATGAGTCTTCATATATACCAGAGATTCTTCCCTACTTTACATGAAAAAGTAAAGCAGGATTTATTTTAAATCAGGTTCGTTAAGTTCCCTATGGAGGCAAGCTCTCATAATTATTTACATCCTAGGAATGATATTCCTTAGGAATACTCTCGATTAAGGTAAATGATCATTGTCTCCAAAGATTTCAAAGATAGGACTATCAATCAATTGGTTTATTTTAGAAGATCAAGTGGGATTGATCAAGAGGAGGGAGTTATTATCAAAACCAAAGGAAGATAAGTAGGGGATGCTTGTGATACTAGGAAGCCTAGTAAGTATCCCAAACTATCCTATGGTTGGGCTTTATATTTTTGAAATTAAAGTGATTTATTTGTTTGAGTTAAATTTTTATTAGAAATCTAGGGCTTACAATTCCATGACACAAGATCATAGAAATGCCTAAGAGGTAAGGATTTATGCTTGTAGCCTGCAAAGGGAAATAACAACCTCTGAACCTAAATCTAGGGAGCTTTGGCGAGGGCCAAGGCATGAACTAAATCTAAGATAAAAATGGGTATTTAGTTTACCTCCACAAGAGAGGATAAACCAACTGTTGGACTTACAACCACCTGGGGGTGGCCGCCAACTAACTCCTCCTATAATTTTAAATACATGTAGGCAAGTCTTATGCTTTTGCAAGATAGCTAGGTTGTTGTTTATTTAGAAAGAGACTAAGTCCTTAAACACACTCCCTAAGAGACTAGATCATGTAGGGTATGAATAATGACTTAAACCTAATGCAAATTTTTATTATGTTTTATTTTCATTTTTGGACAATTGATTTGACACAGGCTATGGGATTCATATGCCTAATGCATGAGAAATTAGATTATGAGCCAAAATCAGCAAGAAGGAGGTGTGTTTATACCATGGCTCTCAATCAAGCCAAGTTCCCTGGCACGGGTGGAAGCCCTCCATAACAAGATTGAAATAAGATGCTTTTTATGCATGATGTGAAACATACAAAATCCAGCTAAGGGGTTGCTAAATCTTTTATCTTGATTTATAACCTAGGCTTTAGGTGAGGTTATGAGTTATTTATTTTTAGTTTTAAGCTGATTAATTAGATAGAAAATTTATTTTCTTAAGAGCTTAATCGCATCTAGGCCATTCATCAAATCATGGAAGAAACTAGAAAAAATATGTCATCTTAATGCACAAGCTAAACAAATAGAAAATAATTTATAAAGCTAGCGAAAAAAAATACCAGGCGTTTTGTGGTCGGGTGCCATCGCATAACCTGAAATGAAGAATGTGGGTAGCCAAGCTCAACCCTTATACAACCCAAATTACAAATAAATTAATTACAATTTATAAGGAATTCATGTTATGAGGTCTTCATTCTTCTTTTCTTCTTTCTTCATTTTTTCTTTTTTTTTCTTCTTTCTTCTTTCTTCTGTCTTCTTTCTTCTTTAGGTTGGTTGGAATGTGGTTACTCTGAAGGCTTCACATGGTGCATAAGACATAGTCTTATGACCAATGTTCATCCTAATTCCCCATATTCATTCCAAATCCTAATTGCAAAGTTACATAAAAATGGGAAAAGTAAATCTAACTAAAACCTATAAAATAGAGATTAGCTAAACAAACAATACAATACCAAGCATGTATATGAATAAATTGGACTTAGCACCCCACACATGGGTAACCAAGTCCACTCGACCTATTTTGGATTATGCTTAGAGATACAAACAACCTGCATAGAAAAAGCATTTATATTTTTATTATAGCACCCCTTAAGCACAATCCCCTATAGAAGACATGGTTAGACTAAGATCTCTACCATTCAATCTACACACATACACCCTAACATCCAGACTAAAACATTACATTACAAAAAAAATCAAGCATCAAACCATGCATTGCCCTAACATAGGACTAGAAATGGTGACTTAGCCTAATGTGTGTGTTAGTTAAGGCTTGTGTGATATGTCTTAGCTAGGCTTTAAGGTTGAAGTTTTCTAAGTATGAAGGATTCAACTTAGGGGGTGGTTTTATTTAAGTGATTTAGTTAATTTATTAATTTTACTTTATGATTTGATTTGGTTTGAATGAACCTATATTAAAGAGATGAAAAGAGAAGAGAACTTCTCTTTTTTCCCTACCTTAAGTAATTTCTAAGGTAGATTCATTAATGATTTTTGTTTAATGAATATTTTATTATGTGTTTTAATTAATCCTAAGTATAGATTTGCTCTAAATAAACCCATTCAATAAGAAAGACATTTTAAGATTAATTAAAGTAAATTACTATCACAAAACACACAATACTTTATTTCCTTCCAACTTGTGTAACATGCACATGAAATGATCCTAAGCATATCTATACATGCAAATGGAAATATTTAGCACACCTTAATGATGAATGCTAAGAGATGTTGCTTAAGGAAATTTGGATGTTTTTATGATGCATGATTTTTTTAAGTAGAAAAGAGGGACTCTTTTATCCATTAATCAAATGCACATTTATATGTATAAAAGGCATAAGTGAGTATGATACTATTATTTTCTACACCAAGGGTATAGGGTACAAGACCTTCTCAGGGCTACTTAAAGCATCGCAACCCCAGGATGTCCAAACTAATATACCACTTTTCTTAAATACATGTGCATGTACAAAAAGAAATTAACGGAAAGTGAATCATGCAAAAGGTTTTTTAATGTTTGATTTGGTTATGCAATTTACATGTGTAAATGTGAAGATCCTTCTTAAATGATAACATAGGAATGAATAGGAATAGATTTAAGCAAGTGTTGTGTTCTTTTCAAATGAACTATACACTTTGCAAATCCTATTCAAAACTATGTTAAAATAGAAGAGAAGGAAAAGTTACATAATGCACATCTTAGGATATACTCACATGCAAGCTTATAAGTAATTATAAGTAGCATACCTTTCATTTGTAATCTTTGGTTTATAAGTTTTAATAAATAATTTTGGATTTAATAGTGATAATAGCCATTCATATTATTGCTTTAGCCAAAACATTCAATTTGACATAAAGGAAACATTTCATTTTAATTTAATTTTTCAAAAGATATGAATGCATGATTTCATATGAAAAATTAGATTTAGCATGCTAGGAAAGAAATAAAGTGATGTAAGCATGTAACTTCATTCATCCTAATTAATTCCTAAAGACAATCCTATGGAATAAGATCATTTAAAGTGAACCAAAGTTATTTAAAGAGATTTTGTTTTAATTTTGAGTTTCATTTGATTTTAGGAAATGTGAAAAGGTTTGCTGGTCCTAACCCATTTCCCCCATATGCAAATTGATTTAGTTTAATTTTTAGAACCATTAGATTGATTTTATGTTTTGTTTAGGTTAAGGTGTGAATTAAGTTCATTAATTACCCCTTACCTACACCACTTTAACATTATTAACCTAACAATTATGAGCCAATGTATGATATGCAACCACATTGAATTTAAATTAGCAATGCACTTAAGAATGAAAGGGGCCTAATATAATTGGCACACAATTATTGATTAATTAAGCTAAAGGTTTTAATTAAGTACTTTCATAACCTTCCCACACATGTGGGTTGGAAATGATTTCCTTAAATTTATCTTAGGCTTTTGAACACCTAAGGATCTACCCAAAAAATGATTAACTAAGTTCAAATTGATTTTGAAATTTTGATTGAGCTAATTAAGTTGATCATTAGTGGATTAATCCTTAATTAGGTTTGGATTAAGGAAGAAAGGTGGTTTTAGGGAATAGCTTGGAAAATATCCAAAATTATTCCATAAACCTCCTTATCATTTAAATAATATTTAATTATCTTAATTAAATGATTAAACCACTGTTCACATGCTTAATTACCCTTAATTACATTAAGAGAGTGATTAGGGATGCATTAATTAATTTCCCTAATTAACTCATTAATAAATTCCAAGAAAATTAGGGGAGGTAGAGGTTATCCCACAAAATATGCATAAGAAGTTTGGAATTAATTAATGAAATGATTAGGTGGGGTAATTATGGTTATTAAAATTTTAAATAAACCAAAATTAAGGAAAATTCACTGATCAAAATCAATTAAAAATAAATTTATTGGATTCCTCTCTGAATTATCTTAAAATTGAAGTTGAGTTTGTATTTTTCTGATTTTCCTACATTTAATTATGTATTTTTGAATTTTTAGTGATTAGTAGGTCATTAAATCCCCTAATTATATAACTAATCATGTTGGCACCACATCGACGCACACTTTCATGTGGCATGATGTGATTGGTTATTTAAGTCATCAAATCAAATGTCACATCGAGTTCACGTGTTTTCTCCTGACCATCGATCAAAGTTTGATGGTCGGATTACACTGCTTTGAAGGATAAAATCAGAGGATAAAATAAAATTAATTAGGACTGTCCATCCAAAACATGCGGGATGGACAGTCCATGATTCATCCTTGCCCTCGCTTGCAGGAGACATAGATCGTCCGTCCTCCATGGCTTGATCTGAGCTCACTTGAGCTCGAATTGAGTTAGGATTCAACCCACACCACCTAAGAGTAAGAAGAATAACCTCCAATGGTGGAATTCAATTAGGATCAAACTTCCCGTCACAAAGACCAAAGAATTACCTAAGCTCAGTTTTGAAGCATACCTTGCCGGAGGCTATCACCGGTGCTCCCAAATATTGAGGTAACTTTGTCTAGTGGAGATGAACCCCTATTTAAGGTTTGAAGGCTTGAGATGGAGTGGATCTTCCAATTGGCCAAAGCTTGCTTCAATGACTTGCGGCTTTGGTCTAGCTCCTCCTTCCCATGGCTTGGTTGCTTGGAAAATACCTTGGGTGAGTTTGACTTGCTTCCCTAATGGTGCTTGCAAGAGGAATTGGACTCTGGTGAAGTGTTGAGCAAAGTGGAATTCTCACTCACACCGGCTTAGGAAAATTGAGAAATGAGTATTCAATTAAGCTTAGAATGCTTGAGACCTTGGGGAGCTTCTTCCGGTTTAGGGTTCAATCGACAACACGTGATCTGAATTGGAATTAAATTACGGGGAGTATATCTCCCCCTACTTGAATTGAATGACCATGAGCTCCTTTGTCATTTTGATCAAAATGATCAGATTTATTGCGTTTGTTAAGTTTTTAGGAGCTTCACATGGTTCAATTTTGGCAGAGGAGTGTAGTGGAGGACATGCCCATGTGTTAAATGAGAGTATGGAGTGATTCCATGTGCTCATTTTCCATTGGGTTGTCAGTTTTGGCTTCGGGTTGGGTTTGGCTGACTCAAACCCATTGTGTCATGTGCACCACATATCTTGGTGTCCAAATGGACCACTAAGAGGATGCCAAGTGGCCATGAAAAGGTTTTGGCCAAATTCCAAGTGGAATTGGCCATAGGTTACCCTTTGACCCAAGGGTAAAATGGTTATTTGGCTTTGATTTCAATTTGGATAGATTTGAAATGATTGAAAAATGGGTTGTGCCAATTTTCAATAAATTTGGTGTTGATTTGATATTATTTGTGTCATGTTTACTCATTTAGGTCAAAATGGGTCAAGTTGACCAATTGGTCAAATTAGGTCAAACCAAGGGTTGGGCCAAGTTTGTATGACCATTTGAAGTGGTTTGGAATCATTGGTTTGGTTCAATTTTATTTGTATTTGGTTTCGGTTCATTTGAATTCACTTAGGTCAAATGGGTCCAGTTGACCAATTTGACCCATTTGACCCAATTAGGTTAGGTCATGGGCTAGTTTAGCTTTGGTTGGTCATTTGAAATATTTTGCAAGCTTTAGTTTCAATCAAATTTGGTTTAATTTGATTTTGGCTTGATTTTAGGTCAAGTTGGGTTTATGGTCAATTGGGCTAGGTTGGGTCTAGTTGGCCAATTTAGGCTTTGGTCAAGTTCAACAAGTGATTTAGAATGAACTTGACCCATTGGTTGTAATCAATTTGTCTTAGATCAAGATTTGATCCATTTTGACTTTTTAGGTCAACTTGGGTCAAGTGGCCAATTGTGCTAGGTTTGGCTCAAATGATGACTTAGTCAAGTCCAATCATTGATCATGAATTGGTTTTGATCAATGGTTTCAATCAATTTGGTCTATGATGGATTTTGGCTAGTATAGGTTTCATTTGGGTCAAATGTTGACTTGGTCAAAGGTTAGGTTTGATTTGGTTTGACCCAATTTGAGTGATTGATCATCTTTTGATGATTGTTGCTCACAATGAGAGGCTTAGATGGGCTTAGTTCAATCCAATTTGGGTAAGATTAGGATTTGGCTCATAAAGGTGCTTCAAGTCACTTTGGGTCAACTGAGCCTAGGTGAGTCAATTGACTTGATCAAGGCTTAATTCAAGTTTCATTGAGCTCACATATGAACTTATGATTGAAATATAAATCCATTTGCATGTGATTTGGAGTCAAATGGGTTTTGATTCCTTCAATAATTTCAAGTTCAAAGGATGAACATGGGTTTGATTTTGGTTTGAGTTTTGAATTTTTTTTTGGTTTGATGATTGAAGTTTATGATTAAATTTTGTTTGTGATTGAAGGATTGATTGTTTGAAGAGAAAATTCAAAGGTTTGAATTGATTTGAGGATGATTTGGTTAAGTTCAAGAATTTGACTTGAAAGAGTTTAGGTTGGATTTTGATTTGATTTGGGTTTGAGTTTTGAATTTGGTTTTGGGTATTTGAATTTATATTTCATTTATATTTGTGAATATAAATGAGAATACAAATATGTTATGAGAAAATCTTTTGAATTTGAAGTGATTTGGATTTGATTTGAGCTAAGTCCATAAGATGAAATCAAAGTGATTTCGGAAAGATTTTTTTTGGATTTGGAATTGAAGTTGATTTGGATTTGAGGAAATCAAATAGGTTTTGATTTAAGATTTGATTTGGAATTGAATTTGATTTGGATTTGGAGTTGATTTGATTTAGGAGTTGATTTGGATTTGGAGTTTGACTTGAAAGAGGGAAGTAAGGATTGGGTTCAAGCTATAGTGTAGGCAAATTTTCCTAACACCCTTAAGGAATGACCTATTCCTATGGCTAACTCTTCTAAGTCTTTCGGGTTTGGTTGAGTGTTCACCTAATCACTAGAAGTATCTTAAGATTAAAAAACTCTTAGTGTCTAAGAGGAGTCCTATGGCTAAGATGGAGAGGTTAAGAGCTCATTCTAAAAATGAGGTCAACAAAGGGCGCCTAATTGGAGTGGTGTGATTGACAAGGTACACCGCACGTATTGGTGTTGACCGAGATGATCAACAACACTAAACAATCACAAGCACTAACAAAAATGGCCTACTCCCAACCCAAGGTGTAGAAGGAATCAAGAGCTCAGTTCAATGTGACTCT
This sequence comes from Cymbidium sinense, assembly GCA_021442155.1. NCBI lineage: Eukaryota > Viridiplantae > Streptophyta > Magnoliopsida > Asparagales > Orchidaceae > Cymbidium > Cymbidium sinense. Next base: position 76,485,851 of record CM038217.1, on the reverse strand, counting down.
ACTCTTGTCAATAATATAAGAGAGTGAAGGAGGAATCCACTAGGGATAGAGTATGTGAACCTTCCACTAGGGGAAGAGGTTCAAGTCATCCACTTGGGGATGAGAGGTTTGAATTGATTTGAGTCTCGCTGGGGAGAAATTTGATTTGATTTGATTTGTTGATTTGGTGCTCCACTAAGGGTGAAAATGTGAACTATCCACTAGGAGAGAAGGTTCAAGTCACCCACTAGGGAAAAGAGGTTGTGAAATCTGCTGAGGGATCAGAATTCAAGATCCACTAGGGGAATTAGAAGGATTTGCACCTCTCTAAGGAGAAGTAGATTGATTTGATTGATTGTTTGATTTATTTGATTGTTTTGATTGGTTGTTTGATTCCATCGAGGGAGGTTGATTAGATTTGTTTTGTTTATTTTGTTGACTCCATTGAGGGAGAAGGGTTGAATTTGTTTCAGATTTTTAAATTTTTAGATTTTGAGATGGACCCTGTTGGTTTGCGATGGATCGCACTGAGTAGGAGCCATGTTGGCCTTGATCTACATCAGATTTACAAACCCAAAGGGGTAGTCTACCGATCACAAGTAGGACTATCTAACCAAAGGGATTGCCTTTCGATGTGCAACATCTGTACTAGGAAGAAAGCGTAGTAGACTTACATCCTCTAAAGTAGGGATCAGTTGCTGGGGTGGTCCATTGGCAAGGCAACAGATTGAACCCAACCTAGGGCTGACTATTGAGTGAATGCTGTTGGGGGACTTAAATCAGCTCAATGATAGTCAAAGATTAATTTCAATTTTTAATAGTTTTTGATGGATCACATTGGTTTGTAATGGATTGTACTAAGTAGGGGTCATGCCCTGGGCTCATTTACCAATCCAAATGGGTAGTCTACCAAACACATAGTAGCACTAGCCAACCAAAGGAGTGCCTTTCTATTTGCAATGGTCAAGTTAGAAAGAAAGCGTGGGGACTCACATCTTCCAAAATAAGAAACAACTGGGGTGACACATTAGCAAGGTAACATATCAACCTGACCTAAGGTTGACTACTGAGTGAATGCCACTGGGGGACTTAAATAAGCTCAAAGATAGTCAAGATTAATTTCATTTTTAATTATTTTTGTTGGATTTGTTGATTTGCGATGGATTGCACTGAGTAGAGGCCATGTTGGCCTTGATCTACATCAGATTTACCAATCCAAAGGGGTAGTCTACTAACCACATAGTAGGACTAACCAACCAAAGAAGTGCCTTTCAGTTTGCAATGGTCAAGTTAGGAAGAAGCACGGGACTCACATCTTCTAAAATAAGGAACCACTAGGGTGATACATTAGCAAGGTAACATGTCAACCCAACCTAAGGCTAACTACTGAGTGAATGTTGTGGGGGACTTAAATCAGCTCAAAGATAATCAAGATTAATTTCTTTTTTAATTATTTTTGATGAATTCCATTGGTTTGTGATGGACTGCATTAAGTAGGGGCTATGATGGCCTAGACCTAGCTCCAATTTACCAATCCAAGGGGTAGTCTTCCAACCACATAGTAGGATTAGCCAACCAAAGGGATTGCCTTTCAGTGTACAATAGCTTTATTAGGAAGAAAGCGTAGTAGACTTACATCCACCAAAGTAGGGACTAGTTGCTGATGTAATCCATTGGCGAGGCAATAGATTGAACCCAACCTAGGGCTGACTATTGAGTGAATGCCGCTGAGGGACTTAAATTAGCTCAAAGATAATCAAAGATTAATTTCATTTTTTAATTATTCTTTATGGATCCCATTGGTTTGTGATGGACTATATAGAGTAGGGGCCATGTCAGCCTTGGGCTAGCTTAAATTTACCAATCCAAAGGGGTAGTCTACCAAACACATAGTAGGACTAACCAACCAAAGGAGTGTCTTTCGGTTTGCAATGGACAAGTCAGGAAGAAAGTGTGGGGAATCACATCTTCTAAAATAAGGAACCACTGTGATGACACATTAACAAGGTAACATATCAACCCGACCTAAGGCTAAGTACTGTGAATGCCATTGAGGAACTTAAATCAGCTCAAATATAGTCAAGATTAATTTCATTTTTAATTTTTATTGATGGATTTCATTGATTTGTGATGGACTGCACTGAGTAGGGGCCATGTTGGCCTTGATCTATATCAGATTTACCAATCCAAAGGGATAGTCTACCAACCACATAGCAGGACTGACCAACCAAAGGAGTGCCTTTCAATTTGCAATGATAAAGTTAGGAAGAAAGTGTGGGGACTTAAATCTTTCAAAGCAAGGAACCACTAGGGTGATACATTAGCAAGAAAACATATCAACCCGACCTAAGGATGACAATTGAGTGATGCAGCTGGGGGACTTAAATTAGCTCAAAGATAGTCAAGATTAATTTCTTTTTAATTATTTTTGATGGATTCCATTGGTTTACGATGGACCGCACTGAGTAGGGGCCATGTTGGCCTTGGTCTACATCAGATTTACTAATGCAAAGGGGTAATCTACCAACCACATAGGACTATCCAACCAAAGGAGTACTTTAAAATAAATTTGATTTACTTTAAATGATCTTATTCATAGGATTGTCTTTAGGAATTAATTAGGGTGGATGAACTTACATTGCTTTCATTATTTTATTTCTTTCCTAACATGCTAAATGTGTATGCCATATAAAAATCATGCATTCATAAATGTATAGCTTGCATGTGAGTATAAATATAAAGATCTGTATAGTATGGATTTCCTTCTCTTTTCTTTTAGCATAGTTTTGAATAGGATTTGGTATAGTGTATAGTTCATTTTAACACAACACTTTCTTAAATCCATTCTCATTCATTCCTATGTTATTACTTACACATAAAGGAGGACATCCACACTTACACATATAAATTGCATAAACAAATCAAATAAACAAACACAAACTTTTGCATCTTTCTTTCTCCATTCATTTCTTTTGTACATGCATATGTATTTAAAGAAAGTGGTATGTTAGTCTGGACAACCCCGGGGTTGTGAGACTTTAAGTAGCCATAAGTAGGTCATGTATCTTACACCCCTAGTGCTAACAATAGCACTGTACTCACTTATGCCTTCCATACATATAAATGTGCATGTGAAAAATGGTCAAAAAAATCACCCTTTTCTACTTAACAAAATTATGCATACATGAAACATTCCAAATTTCCTCAAGTAACAACACTTAGCGAAAGTGTGCTAAACATTTTTATTTGCATGAATAGATATGCTTAGGACTCATCCATATGCATGTTACACATGTTTGGAAAGAAATGAAGTGATGTGTGTTTTGTGATAGTATTTTGCTTTACTTAATCTTAAATTGCCTTTCTTTTTGAATAGGATTGTTTAGGGAAAATATAAACTTAGGATTAATTAAAACACATAATAAAATATTCATTAAACAAAAATCAAATATGAATCTACCTTAGAAATTACTTAAGTTAGGGAGGAAAGAGAAGTTCTCTTCTCTTTTCTCTCTTTATAACTTAGTAATTAATTATAAGATTCACTTAAACCAAATCAAAATACAAAAAAAAAAAAAAAACAACTAAAATCACTTACATGAAACAAACCCTCTAAGTTAAAAATTTTCATACTTAGAAAACTTCAACCTTAAAGCCTAGCTAAGCATACCACACAAATCTTAAATAGCACACACATTAGGCTAAGTCACCATTTCTAGCTTTAGGTTAAGGCGATGCATGGTTTGATGTTTACTTTTATTTTGTGATATAATATTTTAGTTTGGGTATTAGGGAGCATGTGCGTAGACTGAATGGTAGGGCGATCTTAGTCTAACCATTATCTTTTATAGGGGATTGTGCTTAAGGGGTGCTGTAATAAAATTATAACTACTTTTGTTGTTCAAGTGCTTATACCCATAAGCATAGTCTAAAATAGGCCAGTGGACTTGGTTACCCATGTGTGGGGTGCTAAGTCAAATTTATATATATACATGCTTGGTATTGTTTAGTTTGTTTGGCTAATCTCTATTTTGCATGTTTTAGTTAGATTTCTATTTTCCCATTTTCATGTACTTTTACAATTAGGATGTTGGAATGATTATTATGGGGGATTAGGATGAACAATGGTCATATGATCTCATCTTATGTAATATGTGAAGCCTTTGGAGCATCCACATTCCAACCATCCAAAAGATGGAACAAAAGAAGAAAGAAGAAGGAAGAAAGAAGAAGGAAGAAAGAAGAAAGAAGAAAAGAAGAATGAAGACCCCGATAACATGAATTTTGTTACTTGATTGTAATTAATTCATTTATAATCCGGGTTGTATAAGGGTAGAGATCAGCTACCCAACTTGTGTTGATCAAGTTTGTGCAGTGGAGCTTGCCAAAAATGGCCATTTATTTTTTTGCATTAATTTATAAATTGATTGATGTTTGTTCAACTTGCGTATTAAGATAGCATTTTTTCCTAGTTTCTTCCTTGCTTTGATGTATGACCAAGATGATGATTATGCTCTTAGAAAAATAAATTTTCTATATAATTAAATAATTTAAATTAAATATAAATAATTTATAACCTCACCTAAAGCTTAGGTTATAAAATAAGATAAAAGAATTAGCAATCCCTTAGGTGGATGTTGTCTTACTTTTATAATATCATGCATAAAAAGTATATTATTTCACTCTTGATTGGAGCACTTCCACCTTTGCTAGAGAACTTGGCTTGACTTGTGAGAGCCATGGTGGAAACACAACTCCTTATCTTACTGATTTTGGCCCATAATCTAATTTATCATGCATTAGGCATATAAATCCTAAAGCCTATGTCAAATTGATTGTCCAAAATGAAAAATAAAATGTAACAAAATTATATTAGATTTAAGTTATTAAAGCATACCCTACATGATCTAGTCTCTTAGAGAGTGTTTAAGGACTTAGTCACTTTCTAAATAAATAATAGCTTAGCTATCTTGCAAAATATTTGACTTTCCTACATATTTTAAAACTGTAAGAGGAGTTAGTTGGTGGCCACCCGTAGGAGGTTGTAAGTCCAACAGTCGGGAAGTTTATCCTCTCTTGTGGAGGTAAACCAAATACCCATTTTCACCTTAGATTTAGGTTGTGTTTTTGGTAGTCTCCAAAGCTCTTTAGATTTAGGTTCAAAGGTTACTACTTCCCTTTGCGAGCTACGAGCATAAATCCTCATCTCTTAGGGATTTACGTGACCTTGCATCATGGAATTATAAGCCCTAGCATTCTGATAAAAATTTAACTCAAACAAATCAATTCAATTTTAAAAATGTAAAGCCCAATCATAGGATAGTTTGGATGCTTACTAAACTTCCTTATATCTTAAGCATCCCCTATTTATTTACATTTATTTCGATAAGAACTTCCTTCTCGTGATCGATCCCACTTGACTCTCAAAAATGAACCAATTGATTAATAGTCCTACCTATTCAAAATCTTTGGAGACAATGATCATTTACCTTAATCGAGAGTATTCCTAAGGAATCTTATTTCTTAGGATGTAATTAATTATTGGGGCTTGCCCCTATAGGGAACTTAATGAACCCGGTTTAAAATAAATCATGCTTTACTTTTTTATGTAAAGTAGGCGAAGAATCTCTGGTATATTCTGAAGACCCATAGACCTTAGGAGTCCTTATTCAGCTGATTAGGTCCATTATAGGATGGTGACTTCTATCTCTCGAGATAGTACACCTTTCCTCAATGTCGTACCCGATCACCCTAATAAGAATATCTGCAGATCTACATGGTGTCCCAAAAAGCTGTTTATTTTTGTTTTCATTTATCCTCTTTTCAAAAAGGGATAAATGAAGGCGGAGATATATATTTTCACCACAGAAGTTTCTAGCGACTCCGCTGGGGAAGGTTCCTCTCTCCATCTTTGGTAAATGATCGTTGTCTCCAAGTATCGATAGTGGGTTTGTACTTTTGTATGAATCCAAGACTATCTTTCTTTCCTTTGGCACTTAGCTTATTTCTTCTTTAAGTTAAGCTAGCCAACATCTTTAGGTTTCAGGACCTCATCCCGTGTTGATTTTAAAACCCCCGTTGGGTTCTCTAATGGGTGAAAATAAAAATTAATAAAAAGAAAATGATTAAAGACATCATCCTTACCATTTTTTATGGTAAGGAAAGGTTCATTCTAAAAATAAAGAAAAATAAATTTTTTTATGAAAATCTCAATTTCTAAAAGCACTTTTTCAAAATACACTTAATAAAATATTTTCACTGCATCTAACAATTTTTATAATTGTTACATGTAGAAATATTTCAAAAATAAAACCAATAATCATAATTTCTAAAAGCACAAATGAACTTCTTCACTCAATTCAATTATATGAAGACTTCATTTTCAAAAGAAAATTTTTTTTTCAACAATCCTAAACTTTCAAAAAGAATAAAATTTGAAGATGGGCCTTTCTATTCAATACATCCAAATGTGTTGGATTGATGTTACATATTCAAGCCAAAATCACAACTTTGAAATTCCACTCAACACATTCCACATGTGTTGAGATTGGAATTCTCTCCTTTTCAAAAAGCACATATGAAATCTCCCATTCAATATACCCATATTTATTGAATGGAGGTTTCATTTCTAATCAAAATCAAAAACATAAATTCTCCCAAAGCACATATGAAACCTCTCCATTCAATATACCCACATCTATTAAATGGAGTTTTTATTTCCAATCAAAATAAAAAAAATAAACTTTCAAAAAGCACATATGAACATCTCCATTCAATATATAAATTTATTGAATGAAGATTTCATTTCCAAATAAAATGACATTATTTTGAAATGCCACTTAACATATTCTATATATGATTAGGTTGGAATTTCCTCTTCAAAAAAAAAATAATCACACACGAAAATACATCTTTGAAAAGTGAAACATAATTGATTTCCATCTTACATACCCAAATTTGTTAAATGAAAATCTCTCTTTTCAAAATCAATAAAAACAAAAAATTTTAAAATATATTTCGGACTTCATTATACCATACCACATTTGCTAAAGTGAAGTCTCCCTTTTCAAAACACACAAATTTGAAACACATTTTTGAAATTTCATTTAGCATACTCAAATTTGCTAAGTGAAATTTTCGTTTCACAAAATTTCAAAAACACTTTTGGAACTTCATTCTAGCATACCACATTTGCTATTTTTAAGTCTCCATTTTCAAAACAAAATCAAAACATAAAAATTTGAAACAAATTTTTGGAATTTCATTTAGCATACTCAAATTTGCTAAGTGAAATCTCTATTTCACAAAATTTCAAAACACTTTTGGAATTTCATTCTAGCATACCACATTTGCTAAAGTGAAGTCTCCATTTTCAAAACAAAATCAAAATACAAAAATTTGAAACACATTTTTGGAATTTCATTTAGCATACTCAAATTTGCTAAGTGAAATCTCCATTTCACAAAAATTCAAAACACATTTGGAACTTCATTCTAGCATACCCCATTTTCTAAAGTTAAGTCTCCCTTTTTAAAAAAAACAAAAATTTGAAACACATTTTTGGAAGTTCATTTAGCATACTCAAATTTGCTAAGTGAAATCTCCATTTCACAAAAATTTCAAAACACATTGGAACTTCATTCTAGCATACCACATTTGCTAAAGTAAAGTATCCATTTTCAAAAAAATTCAAAACACAAAAATTTGAAACACATTTTTGGAATTTCTTTTAGCATACTCAAATTTGCTAAGTGAAGTGTTCATTTCACAAAATTTAAAACACATTGGAACTTCATTATTTACCATACCATATTTGCTAAAGTGAGGTCTCCATTTTTCAAAACAAAAAGAAACACATTAGGATTTCTTTAGCATACCCAAATTTGCTAAGGATCCTATTTTTCAAAATCAAAATCTCTAAAAATAAAAGAAACACATTAAGATTTTCTTAGCATACTCAAATTTTCTAAGAGTCTTATTTTTAAAATTCTTCAAAAATAAAACAAACTTGGATTCTTCATTTCATACTAAAATTTGCTAAATGAATATTCCATCTTTCAAAATCACAAATGATTCACAAAACAAAGCAAAGAAACAAAAAGAAGAGGTTATTTTCAAACATCTCACTTAGCAAAACCAAATTTGCTGAGAAAATCCCAAAACTCACAAATTCAAAATGAAAATCAATTAACCCTTTACTTTAACATACCCAAATTTGTTAAATAAAGGGTTCTCAAAATCAAAATTCAAAATTCAAATATGGAACTATGGAAGCATCTCTTCAAAAATATTTGAACCCATTTTTGACATACTCAAATTCGTTGAAAATGGATTCTAAATTCAAAATTTTCTCTTTCTAATCAAATCTCAAAATTTCTTCTAAATCCATTTGAGCCCAACATAACACTTTCAAGATGCTGAGTATGGGTTCAAATTCTAAATTTTAAATTCAAAATTAACAAAATAAGAAAATCTAATTTAAGTTTATTTTCAACATTGTAGTTTGGTGATTCAATCAATTTTCCAATCTCTTGATTTTGATTCAATTATAAAGTATGTGTTCACTTTTCCTCATGGGATGGACTTGACCCTAGATTAGTCACCTTCCACCTTTCGATCATTCCACCTCATCAACTTTGGTGAGGCTTTGAGTGGGCCAGAATTGCATGTGAGGGCACTCCCCTCAAGATTTAGTAAAAGTGACAGTGATCATCCAGTTGATGCCATCCTCGGATATTCCCTCACAAAAGAGGAAGGCAGTGGTGATTCCCATAGGAGCAGCATCAGTGCTAGTGTTAGTATGCCCCGTTGTTCCCCATGCAACCCCAATTAGGGCTAGCACTCACTCACTAGCACCCTCCAAGGGGAAAGCTCCCCTGATTCTAGGGATTGTCTCCTCTGCTTTTGAGGTTGGGTCTAGCTCTTACTCTACTCGCCCTACGAGGACCTAAAGAAGAAACAAGAATTGCATGATTAAGCGGTATCACACTCGCATCACCAGAGAGTTGGAGGCAGCTGCTCAATTTACCATGGAGGAGTCACCTAGGGTAGTGTCTCCTCTCATTACGGAGAACAGGTTTCACCCTCCTTTGTGGTTCTGATAGAGAGGATGTCAGGAGGATTTCTACTTTGCCTCCACTAGCAGTGCATTTCCAGGCTCCTATGCGAGAGGAGGTGCGTCGCCGACGAGGATAGTTCTTTGCCGTTGAGCTTACCATGATCTAAGGGCTCAATTTGATTTGAGATCTATTATCCCCCGCATTGTGGGGAAGCATATTAGACAGAAGAGAGCTAGGGAGGCCCATACTTTTTTTCACATTACCGGCGAGGCGGAGGTTCATGACTGAATGCACTTGTTGATTTTCGATCGGCGCCTTTCGTCGATCATCGACAACATTCAGTACACATCATAGGAGAGCAGCTCCTATCCTGATAGAGTCGATGGTGCCTCCTCCACACCACTCTTCTCCCCGTTCTCCATACATGTTCCAGCATCTCCTATTCCAGCCAAGGCCATGAATACTACATTTGGGGAGAAGAGGACCCCACTAGTGAGCCAGCTAAAGCCAAGGGATCCCGTTCCATCTACACTGCCTACTATGGCAAGGCCGAGCTCCCCTGCTCGACCTTCCGCCCCAGTCATGGTGAGGAAGGAATGGCGACCTCAAAGTATCATAGTCATCCCATCACCACCGCCACCACCGCATATGATGGAGATAGCAATTTTCGAGGGAGAAAATGATAACTCAGTTGCACCTATGATGATAGATCCTCTTAGAAGTGTCACTCCATAGAGATTCAGTGACAGTCAAGAGTGTATTTCTTCCAGCGTGTATAGCTCTCACAGGGTTAACTCTCCAATAGCAGGGGAGGTCCGGTGCCTCACAGTACATGATAGTGATCCCACCACCGGCCAGCCAAAGTCATTTATGCTGGTTCAAACGAATCATTCTCTAGATGATATAGTAGCTCATTATCTCATAGAGAAGAAAGAGATCCTAGGATATGACTAGTCCGATGAGGAGAAGATCAGCTTTGACCTCAATGAAGATGATTTATTGGGAGATTTAGAAGGAGTTTGCATGGTAGAAACCAGGGGATCCCTCCTTAGAGAGCAGCTGACTATGGAAGGTGTTGAGGCTGAGCAGGAAGACACAGCCTACTCGACATAACACCTATTTCAGAAGATAAAGCAAAAGGATGAAAAAATAGATAGGATGGAGAAGAGGCTCGAAGATCTATTAGCAGCTATCATAGCACTTCAAAATAAAGCCCCGACAGCTCATCCTATTATAGCTGAGACCAATCAGCCAAAGTTGGTGCATGTCTTGGATCTAGCCAAGACTTTACCTCTAGTAGAGCATCAGAACATATAGGAAGGTAGTTGATCGTACTTCCATATAGGAAAAAAGATATCAAAAGCATGGTTGAGCAGTAGGTGAGAGAAGCATTGGCTTAAGCCCAAGGAGGATCATCAGTTCCAAAGGGTAGACCATAACTAGAGGAATTTGATGCCATTCAATATCCTAAGGGTTTCGTGCTTCCTTCTTTCAAGAGCTTCGATGGCAGTGAGAACCCGAGGTAGCACAATGCACATTTCAGGGCCAGTTATTGCAATGCCATTGGCAGTGACGCTTTACTCTTCAGTCTCTTCATCAGTAGCTTAGCGAGTATAACATTTGACTGGTACACTGAACTTCTCAATAGTTCAGTGAAGACTTTTGCTGAGTTGGAGCAACTCTTTATCAAGAGATTTCTTGGAGATCAGCGAAGGGTTACTGTTGGCGATCTCATTATGGCTCAACAAAACTATGGTAAGTCCCTCATTGATTACATTCTTAGATGATGTAATTTGAGTATAAAATGCAAACCATAGCTGTCTGAACAACATTCCATCGAGATTCTACTTAAGAATATCCATGGCCCGGTCGCCTTCATGCTCAAATGGTTTCACCATCAAAACTTTTGAGAAATCAATCAACAAGGCGGCTAGCTTGCAAGGAGAAGCCAAATAGTTATCTTCACCATATCTACCAACAAAGCCAAAGTTAAAAGCATGAGAAAAACACCATATTTCCTTACCCTCCAACCATGACACTATCGGGTTTCACAGTAGCCTCCATGGCTCACCACCTCCTCCTGACACTGATGGTACACATACCCTTCTTTAGGTAGCTATGGCCCACATACTCTTTTCGATAAACTTGCAATTCTTATTCATTTAAGAGGGAGGCAATCAAGAAGATCTTTAAGAATCTCTTAAAGAAATCTGATTTTTAGCTACTTGAACCTAGGAGACCAGAGGAAATGGGCAAAAGCAATGATACTAACTTTTGCCCCTACCACCGTATGTTAGGTCATGTTTTGGAAGATTGCTTCAGATTTAAGGACTGGCTTGAACATAGCTTCAAGATCGATGCTATATAGGCAGAAGGAATACAATCATCCAATTCCATTAGGGTAATCCTTGGGGATACTTGTGATCCTTCCAAAAACAAAGAAGGTTGGGATATCTTCTTATCCAAAATCTCTAAGAAAATTATCTCAAAAATCAAGAAACTTTCTTTGTAGGTGCCTGAGCTAGCTCAAACCTCCAACATTAAGGAAGGTTTGCAAGTTACCAAGCCAACTCAGGGAATGGTGGAGCTCAGCAATAGTAGCAGCAGCATCATCTTGTGCCACACGGGATAGTAGTGCAAACACCGAGTCCGACCTCTCCATCCATCATTGTAGCTACCCCGACCTCCTCTACTTTAGCTAGCTCTTCTTCTTCTAGTAGACATCTTGTATCAGCAGATGAGGGCATCAAATCCCTGATCCCTCTTAGTTTACTTAATTTCTACTATGTACCTCCTATCAAATTCAAGAAATTGAAGAATAAAACTAATTTGAATTACACTTGTGTCACTTCTGATGGATTGTCTGAATCTATTCCTAATGATAACTCTTCAAGTCTAAACAATAACTACAATAATTTTGATCTCCCTCTTTTTGATTCAGAGTTGGATTTTCTTACTCTGAATACTATGGGTTTGCCTCTTGAAATAGACTTGGAATCATCCGATTCTGAGGCTCCCATAGGAAAAGTTGTAGGTGAGCTTGACGTGTAGGTAGAATCTTCCATTACCCTGCCACAAGATATCATTGAAGTCAACCTCCATATTGGCAAGGTGCTACCTCCTAGGGCATCACCTCAAGATAGAGGGAAACAAGTCATTGGTTCAGAAGATCGAGAATCCCCTCCACAGGATACTCCACCCTTCAATATACTTGTGGAAGATCAGCCCAAGGTGGACTACAATGTCCCCTTTCACCTAAGAAAGTTGTCATCTAAGCTAAGCATATACAATGCCCTTATCTTATCCTAAGAGATGAGGAGAATATTAATCAAGGCTCTCCTTAATCCTAAGATATGCTTAGCTCAGCTGACTACTATTGGATAGGAGGACATTATTCCAGAGAATCCTAGGGGATCACCTTCACAGATAAAGACCTACTTCTTGGGGACATGGAGCACAACCGTCCCCTCCACATTACCGTTGACATGGGCAGATTCAAACTTGCTAGAGTTCTCATCGATTCAAGTGCATCGGTGAACATTATGAGTCTAGAGACCCTTGCCTATTTGAGGATCAACATCTCCACACTTCAAGGAGATCAGATGATGTTGAGAGGATTCAATGAACAAGGCGAGTGGGCTTTAGGTTCCATAGTGTTACCTTTGGAGATAGGTGACTGGAAGACTGTAGCCAAGTTTTATATCATTAATTTGAATTCTTCATTCACCACTTTGCTCGATAATACTTGGATACATCAGAATAAGATGATTCCATCCTCCCTCCATCAGTGCATCAAGTTAAGGAAGGATGGGATTGAGTACTATGTTAAAGGAGATGAAAAGCCATTTTTAGTTAGAGAGGTTGAGATATATGAGGATGCAACCTACTATCTTCCTCGAAACACCCTTCTCATAAACTTAGACAAAATTCAAATTCAAAAGAAAAAGAAAATGAAGAAAAAGAAAAAGCAAAAGAAAAGAAAAGAAAAATGAAAATCCAAGTGAACAAGAAAGGAAATTTGAAGAAGAAATAGAGCCACATATCACATTCCACCCACAATTCATCCATCATATGGATATGTGGGTAGGATGACTCGACCTCTAATAGATAGAGGTAGAGGTAGAAATAAAGGCAGTTCCATAGGTGGAAGACCCCCTGGTTGGCCATCAGCCAATAAAGGTTATGTTCCAGTTCATAGGAGTACCCCTACTATTCACATAAACTTGGGATATGCCTTATTTAAGTGCCTAAAATTGATGCATATATGAATTTGGCCATTCTTCTTCTTAACTAGGATGACACTGGCTAACTAGGTAGGGTACATTTTCTTCCCTGATCAATTTCTTGACTTCAAAAATGACCTATTGTTCGATTTGTATTTGCATGCATCTAGGAGCTTGCTTGATAGGGTTAGCACTACGATCTATTGCTAGTTTGTGGACTGCTACATCAGGAGATAATCCAGGCATCTATTCATAACTCCATGCAAAGCAGTCCTTAAACTCAGTCAATAGCTGAACTAAGTCATTGATTTCTTCTTCATTCAGCAACGAACTGATGTATATCGGGTGTAGATTTTCTTTTATCTCGAGGTTGATTTCTTTAAGCTTATCAATTATTGAATGGATTTCTTCTTCAAATTCGGGTGGTGCACCTTTGATATGGAGATCATCTGGATCATGTGAAGTTTCTAGACGCATATCCTCATAAGAGTCCTAGTTGGCAGCCACCCCCAGACAGTTGTAAGTCCAACAATGGGGTGGTTTATCCTCCCTTATGGAGGTAAACCAAATACTCATTTTAGCCTTAGATTTAGGTTATTCCATGGCCCTCGTCAAAGCTCCCTAGATTTAAGTTCAGAGGTTGTTGTTTCCCTTTGCAGGCTACAAGCATAAATCCTCTCCTCTTAAGAATTTCCATGATCTTGTGTCATGAAATTGTAAGTCCTAGATTTCTATTTAAAATTCAACTCAAACAAATAAATCACTTCAATTTCAAAAATATAAAGCCCAACCATAGGATAGTTTGGGGTGCTTATTAGGCTTTCGAGTATCACAAGCATCCCCTACTTATCTTTCTTTAGTTTAGATAATAACGCCCTCCTCTTGATTAATCCCACTTGATCTTCTAAAAATAATCAATTGATTGATTGTCCTATCTTTAAAATCTTTGGTGATAATGATCATTTACTTTAATTGAGAGTATTCCTAAAGAATCTCATTCCTTAGAATGTAATTAACTATGGGGGCTTGCCTCCATAGGGAACTTAACTAATCTAGTTTAAAAAAAATACTGCTTTACTTTTTCATGTAAAGTAGGGGAAGAATATCTGGTATATCTGAAGACCCATAATCCTTAGGAGTCCTTATTAAGGTGATTAGGTCCATTGTAGGATGGTAACTTCTATCTATCGAGATAGTACATCATTCCTCAATGTCATACCCGATCACCCTAATATGAAAATCTATGGATCTATGTAGTGTCCAACACAAGAAGTATTATTTTTATCTTCATTTATTTTTCCTCGAAAAGATAGATGAAGAATGAAAATAAAATTTCACCACCGATTTTTCTAGCAACTCCACTAGGGAATGTTCCTCTCTCCATCTTTGGTAAATGACCATTGTCTCTAAGTATCAATAGTGGGTGTGTATTTTATATGAATTTGAAACTATCCTTCTTTTCCATTGGCACTTAGTTTTATTCATCCTTATGCTAAGCTAGCCAACATCTTTTAGGTTTTAGGACCTCACTCCGTCTAGGTCTTAAAATCCCTGTTGGGTTCCCCAATAGAGGAAAAGAAAAATTTAATAAAAAAAATAACTAAAGAATTCCTCTTTACCATTTTTTATGATAAGGAAAGGTTAATTCCAAAAATGAAGAAAAATAATTCCTTTATAAAAAAACATCAATTTCCAAAAAGTACTATTTTTAAAATACACATAAAAAAATGTTTGCACAAAAATTTTCATAAATCAACCTCATCTTTCAATCTTCATGATTGTTATACGTAGGATCCTTTTCAAAAAATAAAGTCAACAATCATTTTTTCAAAAAGCACAAATGAATATCCTCAGTCAATTTATTGAATGAAGATTTCATTTCCAAAACAAAATCAACAATCATCTTTTCAAAATAAAATTAAAAGTTATCTTGTCAAAAATAAAATCAACATTGATCTTTTCAAAAATAAAATCAACATTCATCTTTTCAAAAATAAATTCAATAATCTTCTTTTCAAAATTAAAATCAATAATCATATCTTCAAAAAGCACAAATGAACATCCTCATTCAATTCATTGAACGAAGATTTCATTTTCAAAACAAAATCAACAATCATCTTTTCAAAAATAAATCCAAAATCATATTTTCAAAAAGCACAAATGAACATCCTCATTCAATTTATTGAATGAAGATTTCATTTTCAAAATGAAATCAACAATCATCTTTTCAAAAATAGAATCAATAATCACCTTTTCAAAATAAAATCAACAATCATCTTTTCATAAATAAAATCCAAAATCATATTTTCAAATCAAAAAGCACAAATGAACATCCTCATTCAATTTATTGAATGAAGATTTCAATTTCAAAACAAAATCAACAATCATCTTTTCAAAATTAAAATCCAAAATCATATTTTTTTTAAAAAAAAGCACAAATGAACATCCTATTTCAATTTATTGAATGAAGATTTCATTTTCAAAATAAAATCAAGAATCATCTTTTAAAAAATAAAATCCAAAATCTTATTTTCAAAAAGCACAAATAAACATCCTCATACAATTTATTGAATGAAGATTTTATTTTCAAAACAAAATCAATAATCATCTTTCCAGAATTAACAATCATCCTTTCAAAATTCAAACACACTTTGATCCTTCATTTAGCATACCTAAATTTGCTAAGTGAAGATCCTCTTTTCAAAATCAAAAATCAAAGCCACATTTGAACTTTATTTAGCATAAACAAATTTGCTAAGTAAAGTTCTCATTTTCAAGAAAATCAAAATCAAAAATTAAAAAGTCAAACAACATTTGGATCCTTCATTTAGCATACCTAAATTTGCTAAGTGCAGATTCTCTTTTCAAAATCAAAATTCAAACAAAATTTGGATCTTTCATTTTGCATACCCAAATTTGCTAAGTGAAGATCCTCTTTTCAAAATCAAAATCACAAAAATCAAACACACTTGGATTCATCATTTAGCATACCCAAATTTGCTAAGTGAAGATCCTCTTTTCAAAATCAACAATCAAAAATCAAAACACATTTGGGTTTCTTTATTTAGTGTACTTAAATTTGCTAAGTAAAGAATCCTCTTTTCAAAATCATCAAAACAAAACACATTTGGATTTCTTTAGCATACCTAAATTTAGTAAGAATCCTCTTTCATAAAAAATAAAATATATTTGGACCCTTTATTTAGCATACCCAAATTTGCTAAGTAAAGACTCATTTTTTTCAAAGTCATCAAAACAAAACATATTTAGATTTCTTTAGCATACTTAAATTTGCTAAGAATCCTCTTTTTCAAAATCATCAAAATAAAACACATTTGGATTTCTTTTATTTAGCATACCTAAATTTGTTAGGTAAAGAACCCTCTTTTCAAAATCATCAAAAATAAAATACATTTGGATCCTTTTTTAGCATACCCAAATTTTCTAAGTAGAGATCCTCTTTTCAGAAATAAAAAAAATATTTGGATTCTTCATTTAACATACCCAAATTTGATAAGTAAAGATTTCATTTTCAAATTTACATAAAATTCACAAACAGGCAAACAAAAAAAGAAAATTATTTTCAAATACCTCACCTAGCATACCCAAATTTATTGAGTAAATTCCAAAATCATAAATCAAAACAAAATCAATTGACCCTATACTTTAACATACTTAAATTTGTTTAATGAAGGGTCCTCAAACACAAAAAATCAAAATCAAATCTGAACCTATGGAAGTATCAATCTCTCCAAAAATATTTGAACCCATTTTTCAACATACACAAATTTGTTGAAAATATATTCTACATTCAAAAATCTCCTTTCTAATCAATTAAAAAATCTCTCCAAATTCAAAGAGCCCCACTTAACATATCCAAATTATTGAGTGTGGGTTCAAATTCTAAAAACAAATTAAAGAACAAATCTGATTCGGGTTTGTTTTCCAACATTATAGACTTTTAGTCAGTTTCAATTAGTTTTAGTTTATTTTAAATCGCATCACAAAAGTACGTATTTACTTTTCCTTTTGGGATGAATTTGGCCTTGGATCGAGCTAGCCTTCGATAGATTGACTTTGCCCAGCTCATTCATTTTGGTTGAGATTTTAGGGGACTAGGATAACTTGTGAAGGGACCACCTTCACAACCATCAGTAGGAGTGTGGTGATCAGGTAGAAGCCGGTCATCCAGGTTGAGATGCCATCTGACTCAGAGTTTCCCTCACTAAAGAGAAAGGCTGTGGCAGTTCTTGCAGTAGTAGTTCCAATGCCAGCGCGCTCAATTGTTCCACTTTCTGCCCTAGTATGGGCTTGCACCCACTCGTTGGCTCCTTCTAAGGGGAAGGCTATCTTGAGGATAGTCTCCCCCCCACATGAGTTAGGTATAGTTCTTGTGATGGTCCTCCTAGCAGGACTTAGTACTATAACCAGTGCCGTAAGATCAAGCAACATCACAACCGCATAGCTAAGGAGTTAAAGGTAACCACTTAGTATGCAACAAAGGACTTACCTAGGATAGTGTCTCCTCTTATCACAGAGAATAAGCTTCACCCTCTCTCTGGTTCTGATGGAGAGGAAGATAATATGAGGATTTTAGTTTCACCTCTACCTCCTTTATAGTTTGAGGCTCCCATCAGTGATAGGATAAGGTAGTACACCGTCATTAGATCAGTTTTGCACCGAGTAGGTGGTGCTTATGGATGATCAGAGTTTGGGGCTTAATTTAATTTACATTCAGTCATCCCCTGCAGTGTGGGAAGACATATCAGATAGGAGAGGGGTGGGGAGGCCCAAGTATAAATATAAATTAGTAGCATGGAGAGATGTAGGTACGCCTGACAATCAGTAGCCTTAGCCCTTATGGAATTTCCCAATCGGCGCGCTACCCACACCGATCATACTAATAGTATTTTATTAATGGGTACTACCCACCATAGGAGAGGAGCTCCTACTTAGAGAGAGTCAGTGATGCCTCCACTACATTGCTATACTCCATGCCCACCGTCTCTAGTACAAGTTTTATCATCCACTATTCTAGCAAAACCATGAAGGCTACATCAGGGAGAAGAGAGCTAGTGATCCATTCACTAAGAGATGTCATTCCATCTACACCTTCGACTGAGGCAAGGCCAAGCTTTCCTTCTTACCTTGTGGTGAAGAGGGAATGGCAACCAGACATTGTAGTTGTGGTGATCCCTAGATGATATTGCACATTATCTAGTGGAGAAGGAAATTTTAGGATACACGGTCTAACAGGATAAGAAGGTTAATTTTGATCTTAATGAAGATGTTCTGTTGGAGGATTCAGTAGGAGTGCGCATGGTAGACACCAGGGGTTCCCTCCTTCGTGATTAATAGAGTTTGGAAGGTGCTACAATCGAGCATGAAGATACATCCTACTCGACCCAACACCTCCTTTAATAATTAAAGCAAAAGGATGAACAAATAGATAGGATGGGGAAGAGGCTTGAAGACTTTCTAGCAGCAATTTTGTCACTTCAGAACCAAGCTCTGGCAGTGCATCCTACTATTGTAGAAATAGGTCAGCCTGAGTTGTTGCATGTCTTGGATCATGCCAAGACTTCACCTCAAGTAGAAGCGGTAGAACCACTTGTATAGGAAGGTAGTGGATAGTAACTCCATGAAAAAGGACATTAAAATCATGTTTGAGCAACAAGTGAGAGAAGCACTGGTGCAAGCCTGAGGAGGATCTTCGGTTCCAAAGGGTAGACCCTACCCAGAGGAATTCGATGTCATCCAGTATCTTAAGGATTTTGTGCCACCTTCTTTTAAGAGCTTTTATGGTAGTGGGAACCCATGACATCACATTGCATACTTTAGAACCAGCTATTGCAATGCTGGTGGTAGTGATGCATTACTATTCCATCTTTTAGTGAGTAGCTTAGTAAGCATAGCCTTCGATTGGTATGCTGAACTCCCCAACAGTTCAGTGAAGACTTTTGGCTTAGTTGGAGAAACTCTTCATTAAGAGATTTGCTAGAGCTCAGCAAAGGGTGACTGTAAGAAATCTCATTGTGGCTCAATAACACCTCGGTGAGTCCTTAGTTGATCATATTCTCAGATGACACAATTTGAGTATGAAATGTGCCATTGAAATTCTACTAAAGATTATTTATGGCCTGATTGTCTTCATGCTCAAAGGTTTTACCATCAAGATATTTGAGAAAATAATCAATAAGGCAGCTAGCTTATAAGGAGAAGCCAAACAGTTGCCTTTTTCAGATCAATCAATAAAACCAAAGCCACAGAAAGCTTATGAGAAGAAGCTGGGTAGTGATAGCGATAACAAGGGAGGCGCCCAGAGGCAATATTTGAGACCTCGAGCTCCACAGTCATCACTTCCACCTCCTCTTCCACCACTGAAGCTATCCTACCGGCCACCATAGTAGCCTCCATAGCCTTCACCACCTCCTCCTCAATCATATTTATAGCAGCAATGGTACACATACCCACCACCAGGTAGCTACCACCCACCTACTCTTTTAGATAAACTAAACAAACCTTATTTATTTAAGAGGAAGGTAATCAGAAAAATCTTTAAGAATCTCTTAAAGAAACCTGATTTTCAGCTACCCAAGACTAGAAGGCTGGAAGAAGTGGGCAAGAGCAATGATCCTAACTTTTTTACCTGCATGCTAGGCCAGGTTTTAGAGGATTGCTTTACATACAAGGACTGGCATAAGCATAGCTACAAGATTGGCTCCATAGTTATCCCAAAGGAATACCTTATGGAACAACCATCCAGTTTCTTTAGGATAATCCTTGGGGATACCTACGATCCTCTCAAAACTAAAGAAGGTTGGGATATCTCTTTACCCCGAACCTCTAAAAAGATTGTGTCAAAAATCAAGAAACTTTCCTTGCAAGTCCCTGAGGTAGCTCAAACCTCCAACATCAAGGAAGGTTCGGAAGTTGCCAAATACAACTTGAGGAAAGTGGGGACAAGTAGCCCATCTTGGCAGGGATAGCCAAGTAGTGCAACCACCGATCGAGCCCAACCTCTAGTCCACCATTGCAGCTACTACTTTAGCGAGAACTTATGCTTCAGCTAGCTCTTTTTCTAGTAGATCTCTTTTAGTGATAGTTGAGGGCATAAAATCCATCACCCCTCTTACTTTATTTGATTTCTACTATGTACCTCCTTCAAAATCCAAGAAATCAAGGAATAAAGCTAGTTTGAATTATATCTGTGTCACTTCTAATGGGTTGTCTAATTCTACTCTTACTGAAAACTCTCCAAATCTAAACAATAATTATAACAACTCTGATCTGCCTCTTTTTGATTCAGAGTTAGACTTTCCTTCTCTGAATACTACGGGTTCACCTCTTGAGATAGGCTTGGAATCATATGATTCTAAGGGTCCCATAGAAGAAGTTGTAGGTGAGCCTGATGAGCAGGTAGAATCTTCCACTAACCTGCCATAAGAAGTCACCGAAGTCAACCTCCATAGTGGCAAGGTTCCACCTCTTAGGGTAACACCTCAAGATAAGGGGAAAAAGTCAATGGTTCAGATGATCGAGAAGCCTCTCCACGGGAGCTCCACCCATGGATATTCTTATGGAGGATCAGCCCAAGGTGGATTACAATGTCCTCTCTCACCGAAGAAAGTTGACATCTAAGTTAAGCATATATGATGCCCTTATCCTATCCAAAGAGATGAGGGAATCATTAATCAAGGCCCTTCTTGATCCAAAGATATGCTTAGCTCGGTTACTATTAGAGGAGGCACATTATTGAAGAGAAGCCATCACTTTCATAGATGAAGACCTTCTTGGGGACATGGAGCAGTCCCTATATTATAGTGGACATGGCGATTAGACTTTCTAGGGTTCTTGTTGCATCGATGAACATTATGAGTCAAAAGACCCCTGCCTGAGGATTGATATCTCCATACTTCGGGGAGATCAGATGATGTTGAGAGGATTCAATGAACAAGGCGAGAGGGCTTTAGGTTCCATAGTGTTACCTTGAGAGATACGTGATTAGAAGACTGAAGTAGAGTTCTATATCATTGATTCAAACACTTCATTCAATTCTTTTCTTGGTTGGCCTTGAATACCTCAGAGTAAGATGATTCCATCTTCCCTTCATCAGAGCATCAAGTTTAGAAGGGATGGAATTGAATATTGTGTTGAAGGAGATGAAAAGCCATTTTTAGTCAGAGAGGTTGAGATATATAAAGATGTAATCTACAATCTTCCTCAAAACACCTTTTCTTATGAACTTGGTCAAAATTTAAAAAAAGAAAAGAAAGAAGAAAAGAAAAGAGAAAGAAAAGAAAAGAAAAATGAAAATACAAGTGAGAACGAGAAAAAAATCAAGACAGTAGTACGCATGTCACATTCCACCCACAGTTGCTTCCATCATGTGAACATATGGGTAGGATGATTGGACCTCCACCAGGCAGAGATAGAGGTAGAAATAGAGGCAGATCCAGAGGTGGAAGACCCCCTAGTTGGCCACTAGCTAATAGGTGTTATGCTCCAGTTCAAGGAGTACCCCTACTATTCACATAGATGGTGATCTAGCTCGGAGGATGAGTCTGATGTGATTAGCATACCAGCCAACCCCTCTCAACAGGTTTCATTGGAAGTGACACTTGAGCCAGATTGAGATGAAGACCAGGCCTCTAAGCAAAGCACGAATGTATTTAAATCAAGTTTATGTGAAACTATCAGGAAGCAATTAGGAACTTTAGCTCTGACTCACTTTCCTCCTAAAAAGTTGAAGGTTTACTTGTTAAGGAATCCCCTCAATCTTCCAGTGATGTCAAGCTGAAGAGATTCCTATTGGGATCATCATCCTCAAGTCTAGAAACTATTGTAGGACACAAGGATAATTTGGATAAAGAATTAATGAAATTGTTTTTTGATTGGTACTTGCCTCGTGTTCTTAATCTTCCAAAGAAGGGTTTTATTCCTTATACATGGTCTAAGCATAGGTCAGAGTACTTATAGAAGCTGTGGAACAAGAGAGGTAGGGATGCACAATCAAGATCAGGACTAGGATTTGGTATAGTGGATCCAATCAATGATGACAATTACTGCTTAGTGTTCACCAATCATTTGGAATCTGATAGGTTCTTTTCCAACCACATTAACTCTTATGAGGATGTGTGCTTAGAAACTTTAGATGAACTAGATGATCTCCAAATCAAAGATGCACCAAAATTTGAAGAGGAGATACATTCAACAATTGACAAGAAATAAACCTCGTGATGGAAGAAAATTCACACCCGACATACATTAGTTCATTCTGAATGAAGAATAAACCAATGACCTAGTTAGGCTATTAATTGAGTTTAAGGACTAGTTTACATGGAGCTATTAAGAGATGCCCGGATTATCTCCTGATGTAGCAGTCCATAAAGTAGCAATAGACCCTAACGCCAACCTTATCAAGCAAGCTCCTAGACGCGTGTAAATAGAAATCGAACAACATGTCATTTCTGAAGTCCAGAAACTGATCGATGCTGATTTCATCAGGGAAGAAAAATACCCTACCTAGTTAGCTAGTGTCGTCCTAATTAAGAAGAAGAATGGCCAAATTCGCATACGCATTGATTTCAGAGAATTAAATAAGCCATGTCTAAAGGATGAGTTTCCTTTTCCTATACCAGAATTAACGGTGGACATCGCCTCATCTCATGCAGAATTCTCTTTCATGGATGGGTCATCTAGCTCCAAATCAAGATGGTCCTTGAGGATAAAATAAATACTACTTTATGAACCTTGATTGGAATCTATTATTATAAGCTCATGCATTTCGACCTAAAAACTACTGGTGCTACATACCAATGGGCCATGACTCAGATCTTTAATGAACTCATCTATCATCAGGTTGAGTGCTATATTGATGATCTAGTAGTCAAAAGCAAAGAAATGGAAGACCATTTCTTTGACTTGAGAGTAGTTTTTGAACGGTTAAGACAATACAACCTCAAAATGAATCCCCTAAAGTGTGCATTCGGAGTAACTTCAGGGAAGTTCCTTGGGTTTATTGTCTGACACTGGGGAATAGAGATAAATCCTGAAAATATCAAAGCTATCTTAGAAATGCCACCTCCCAAAAGTTTAACACAACTTAGATCTTTGCAATGGCGGTTGGCGTATCTAAGACGCTTTATCTCCAACCTATCAGGAAAATGCAAGTCATTTTTAGCACTTGTCAAAAAGGATGCCAAGTTCAAGTGGGATGACTAGTGCCAGCATGCCTTTGAAGATATCAATCAGTATTTGGTGAAGCCGCTAGTTCTAGCAGCCCCTATCCTGGGCAGGCCACTCATCATCTACACAGCTACATTGGATGACTCCTTTGATGCTTTATTGGCCTAAGCCAATGGTGAAGGGAAGGAGAGTGTTCTCTGCTATCTCAGCCATCATCTAATTCCTACTGAAGCAAACTACCCACCTATTGAGAAACATTACCTAGCTTTGATCTTTGCATCCCAAAAGCTACGACACTATATGCTTTCTTATAAGGTGAACTTGATTTTCAGAACCAATCCACTGTAGTGTCTCATGACACGAACAACACTATCTGGACATTTTGCACGTTGGTCCATGATTGTCTCACAGTTTGATATCACATTCGTATCCCTCTGTGCAATGAAAGGACAAGGACTAGCGGATTTCTTAGCAGCACACCCACTTCTTGCTGATTCCCCACTTAGTGATGATCTCCTTAATGAACAAATCATGAACTTAGAGGAGGTTGACAACCATCATTGGGAGATATATTTTGATGGTGCGGCATCCTTTCATAAAGAAGAAGTACCACGATCCACTCTTCCAGGAAAGGAAGGGGTAGGAATGGTTCTCTTAACTCCAATCTACGATGTGATGAGATTCTCATACTATCTCTCCAATCCCTGCACCAACAACGTAGTCTAGTATGAGTCTTTGATTTTCGATATGGAGTTAGCCATTACAGTATGTGTCAAAAGCATCAACGTCTATGGGAATTCTTAGGTGGTCATCAACTAGATTGCTAGGTCATACAAGGTTCTCAAACCTAAGCTTCATCATTACTATGAGTACATCATGAAGCTGTTGGCTCAGATCCCTGAGGTTACCATCTACAAGGTCCCTCGAGGAAAGAACATAGTAGCAGATGCTTTGGCCAAACTTGCCAAAGAATTGGCATGTTTGGAAGATGAGTTCATTCCAAAAAGGGTTCAAAATTGACAAGTCTTATCCCTTATTATCGCTAAACTTATCAAGAGACTTTCTCTTGAAGGGGAGGTTGCTGTTGCCAATAAATATGAGGATCTAGATTGGAGGCAACCAATCATAGATTATGTAAACACCCATAAACTACCTCAACAGAAATCACAAGCCCATTAGATGAAACAGAGAGCTCTCTCCTATGCTCTCGTGGATAGCACCTTATACCGACGGTCCTTCGATCAAATGTGGTTACGTTGTTTGGATAAACACAAAGCCCATAGGATCGTGATTGAGGTACACTCAGGTCTATGCGGAGCACACCAATCTGGTCTGAAGATGAAAGTAAAGATTAAGAGACTAGGATGCTACTGGCCTTCAATGATTAAAACTTGCATGAATGTATCTAGAAGATGCCATCAATGTTAGGTACACTATGTGGTCCAACTTCAACCACCCAACATTCTACACCCTACATTTGAGTGTTGGGTACTGACATTGAGGGTCCTATCAATCCTCTTTCTTCCAAGGGTCATTGGTTCATTCTAGCTGACACCGACTATTTTCCAAGTGGGCAGAGATAATCCCACTCAAAGAGGTCACAGCTCAACATATGCTCCATTTTTTTAGGAACCATATCGTATATAGTTTCGGTGTTCCACGACAAATTATATTCGTTAATCATACTGCATTCAAGAGCACCAAGATTAATAGCTTCACCAGAAGACACAATATAGATTGGAGATACTCCACCATCTACTACTGAGAGCAAATGGCCTAGTTGAAGCATTCAACAAAATTTTCTTCCAGATGCTAAAGAAGATGCTCAATGATAACAAGCGACAAAGGCATGACCAGTTAGCAGAAGCTTTGTGGGCATACTGCACCACATACAAAACTCCAACTCTATCCCATTCTCCTTAGTGTATGGGTCTGAAACCATTCTACCCTTAGAAGTTCAACTCCCATCACTAAAGATAGCAATGGGTAGCAAGATCACTATAGAGCAGAATGCAAAGTTGCAGTTAGAAGAGCTCGAAGGTTTGAAGGAGAGACGCCTGCAAGCATGCTAGAACCTCGAGTTATACAAAGCCAAAATGATTAAAGCTCACAACAAGTCGGTCCTAACTTTCCAAGTAGAGCTCATCCTAGTTCTGGAGACCAATTGCGTCAAAAGATGGGGGGCAAGTTTGAACCCACTTAGTAAAGCCCTTTTGTCATTGAGAAGGCCTACCAAAGAGGATCTATATCATTGATTATAAAGGGGAACACCCGATGCTTCCAATTAATGGGCTCTATTTGAAGAAATATTACCCATAAAATCATGTTTGAAAAAAAATTATCATAAAAAAATAAAATTTTATTCCAATTCATTAAAATCTTCTCTTCTTTTGAAGTGTTGTTTGCTTGTCTTGCCAATCTGCCATGATGTTTTTAGGATAGGAGTAAGAGAACCCAAGAGGTATCCTATCTATCTTGCACAACATGAATATAAATCAAACACAATTTTCTTGGTGCCACTATAATAGGTGTGAGAGAACCCAAGAGGCATCCTATTTCAATTAGCACAACTAAGTTAGGTGTGAAAGAACCTAAGCGGCATTTCTTTCTTGGTGGGTATCCCCAACTACCATTCATGGCACCATTTCATGAAATTCCCCAAGCATGTTTAGGGTAGGTGTGAGAGAACCCATGCAGCATCCTATTCTCTTTAACACAAGCACAAAAATAAACATAAATCTTTTATCTCGGGCTATTTTGATGAGCAAGCCCCCGTGGCTCTCCTCATTAGGCTTAGGTTTAGACATCTTACATCTTATTTAGTCTGCTGGTCTCTTATTTTAGAACATGTGAGTCTCCACGCTTTCTTCCTGACTTGATCATTGCAAACCAATGAGTGCCTAGTTAGTTTGGTAGACTTCACTATCTAGCCAGTAAGCTACTTCATGATTGATTTTATTTAAGAAGATATGAGTCCTCGTGTTTTCTACTTGAACTAATCATCATGATCTAACTAGGTCAAGTATATTTGAGGTTTAGGATAAATCCCCTAGTAGCTCCTTTCCTCTTAACTACACTTGAGTTAATATAAGTCCCCTAGTAGTATTCACTCAGTAGTCGCCCTATGTCGGATAACACCTGTCGAGTCGAAGACAAACTATCCTAACAATCAGTTCTGCTATTGGAGGATGTGAGTCTACGATGCTTTCTTCCTAGGCTAATTGTTGCAAACTGATGGGCACCTTCGGTTGGTTGAGGTTCACTATGTTGACAATGACTCACCTGGTGGATACACCACTCTGGGAAGAAGTGAGTCCCTACACTTTCTCCATGAGTTGGCCAATACCTATGCAAATTATCTTCTCCAAGTTTTTTTTTTGGATAAAGCCCTTAGTGGTCCCTCTCCTTATGGGTACTCTACTTGGATCACATCCATTGTGACCCCATTTAGACACTACCTATGTTACTCTTGGATTAGACAGTCCCCCTTTTCTGGTGGCCACCCTGTGATTGGAGAATTTGTTCAGTGGATGCGTAGATTCTCCCTTGGATAAATCAGATAGGTTTAGGCTAATATAAGCTTCTTCTCAGTATGATCCCTTACAAACTAACATGGTCCATGATAAATTAATAAAATAAATAAATTAATTAATTCTCTTATGGATTAGGAATTCAATCTCTAATGGCCCCTTTCCAAGGCATCCTATCTTTTGGGCAGTGTCAACAGAACTCCCTATAGGAATTGCCTAACTATGTTTGAGTTGAGATAAGTCCTCGGGTCAGCACTCTCTCCGTAGTCTCCCTTATCTATTTTTTCACAAGCAGGTTACCTTGACAGTCATTCCATTTTGGAAGATGTAAGCGTACGACACATTCTTTCTAGCATGACTGTCGCAAACCGACGGGCAGCCCTAGGTCAGGTATGATTTGTTACCTAAGCAACCGATCACCCTAGTGGTCTTTTGTAGTGGAGGATGTGAGTCCCCATAATTTCTTCTCCTGAATTGAGCACTGTAATTGAAAGGCACTTCTTTGGTTAGATAGTTCTCCCCTCGGTCGGGAAGCTACTCCCTTTGGTTCAGTAAATCTGAGATAGGTCTAGGCTAATATAAGCTCCTTCTCAGTGTGATCTCTCACAAACCAATAGAATCCATAAAAAAATAATTAAAAAATTAAATTAATTTGACTATCTTTGAACTAATTTAAGCCCCTCTGGTGAAAGTATATATCTCCACCTTCATCTATCCCATTTTGAAAAGAGGATAAATGAAAACAAAAATAGATGCCTTTTGGGACTCCACGTAGATCCGTAGATGTTCTTATTAGGGTGATCGGGTATAACATTGAGAAAAGGTGTACTATCTCAAGAGATAGAATTCACCACCCTATAATGGACATAATCACCTAAATAAGGACTCCGAAGGACTATGGGTCTTCAGAATTTACCAGAGATTCTTCCCCTAATTTACATAGAAAATTAAAGCAGAGTTTAGTTTAAACCGGGTTTGCTAAGTTCCCTACAAGGGCAAGGCCCTATAGTTATTTACATCCTATGGAACATGATTCCTTAGGAATACTCTCGATTAAGGTAAATGATCGTTGTCTCTAAAGATTTCAATAAGGTAGGACTATCAATTGATTGGTTTATATTTAGAAGGTCAATTGGGATCGATCAAGAGGATGGAGTTCTTATCGAAGCCAAATGCAAATAAGTAGGCGATACTTAAGATATTAGAAAGCCTAGTAAGCATCCCAAAAAATCTTATGGTTGGGCTTTACATTTTTGAAATTTAAATGATTTATTTGAGTTGAAGTTTTATTAGAATGTTATGATGCAAAGTCACAAAAATGCCTAAGAAGTGAGGATTTATGCACGTAGCCCACAAAGGGAAGTAGCAACCTCTGAACCTAAATATAGGGAGCTTTGGTGAGGGCCAAAAGCATGACCTAAATCTAAGCCGATAATGGGTATTTAGTTTACCTCCATAAGAGAGGAAAAACCACCCAATTGTTGGACTTACAATCTCCTAGGGGTGGCCTCCAACTAACTCCTTCTACGGTTTTAAAATATGTAGGCAAGTCAAATGCTTTTGCAAAATAGCTAAGCTATTATTTTTTTGAAAAGAGACTAAGTCCTTAAATACACTCCCTAAGAGACTAGATCATGTAGGACATGCTTTAATGAATATAATGTAATGCAAATTTTGTTACATTTTTTTTGGACAATCAATTTGACACGGGCTTTAGGATTTATATGCCTAATGCATGAGAAATTAGATTATGGGCCAAAATCAGCAAGATAAGGGGGTGTGCTTTCACCAAAGCTCTCACAGGTCAAGCCAAGATCTCTGACAAAGGTGGAAGCTCTCCAATCAAGAGTGAAACAATATATTTTTTATGCATGATATTATAAAAGTAAGACAACATCCAACTAAGGGATTGATAATTCTTTTATTTTATTTTATAACCTAAGCTTTAGGTGAGGTTATGAATTATTTATTTTTAATTTGAATTATTTAATTGGATAGAAAATTTATTTTCTTAAGAGCCTAATCGTCATCCAGGCCATACATCAGAGCAAGGAATAAACTAGATAAAGATGTCATCTTAATGCAGTTAAACAAACATCAATCAATTTATAAACTAGTACAAAAGAATAAAAGACCATTTGTGGTCGGGCTCCATCGACAAACTCAAAAAATACAAATTGGGTAGCCAAGCTCTACCCTTATACAACTCAGATTATAAATGAATTAATTACAATAAGTAAGGAAATTCATGTTATGGGGGTCTTCATTCTTCTTTTCTTCTTTCTTCTTTCTTCCTTCTTCTTTCTTCTTTTGTTCCTTCTTTTGGATGGTTGGAATGTGGATGCCCTAAAGGCTTCACATGATACATAAGATGAGATCTTATGACCAATGTTCATAATAATCTCCCATAATAATCATTCCAAAATCCTAATTGCAAAAGTACATGAAAATGAGAAAAAGGAAATCTAACTAACACCTATAAAATAGAGATTAGCCAAACAAACCATATAATCTAAAGCATGTATATATAAATTGGAATTAACACACCACACATGGGTAACCAAGTCCACCTGGCCTATTTTGGATCATGCTTAGGGGTATAAGCACCTGCACAGCAAAAACAGTTATCTTTTTATTACAACGCCCCTTAAGCACAATCCCCTACAAAAGATAATGGTTAGACTAAGATCGCCCTATCATTCAGTCTACGCACATGCACCCTAATACCCAAACTAAAATATTACATCACAAAATAAAAGTAAACATCAAACCATGCACCGTCTTAACCTAAAGATAGAAATGATGACTTAGCCTAATGTGTGTGCTATTTAGGGTTTGTGTGGTATGCTTAGCTAGGCTTTAAGGTTGAAGTTTTCTAAGTATGAAAATTTTTAACTTAGAGGGTTTGTTTTATGTAAGTAATTTTAGTTTATTTGGTTGATTTTTTTTTGTATTTTGATTTGGTTTAAGTGAATCTTATAATTAATTACTAAGTTATAAAGAGAGGAAAAGAGAAGAGAACTTATCTTTCCTCCCTAACTTAAGTAATTTCTAAGGTAGATTCATATTTGATTTTTGTTTAATGAATATTTTATTATGTGTTTTAATTAATCCTAACTTTATATTTTCCCTAAACAATCCTATTCAAAAAGGAAGGCAATTTAAGATTAAGTAAAGCGAAATACTATCACAAAATACACATCACTTCATTTCTTTCCCAACATGTGTAACATGCATATGGATGAGTCCTAAGCATATCTATTCATGCAAATAAAAATGTTTAGCACACTTTTATGATGGATGCTAAGTGATGTTACTTAAGGAAATTTAGAATGTGGAATGTATGCATAATTTTGTTAAGTAGAAAAGGGTGATTCTTTTATCCATTTTTCACATGCACATTTATATGCATGAAAGGCATAAGTGAGTACGGTGCCATTGTTAGCACCAAGGGTGTAAGGTACAAGACCTACTTATGGCTACTTAAAGTCTGCAACCCTGGGGTTGTCCAGACTAATATACCACTTTCCTTAAATACATATGCATGTACAAAAGAAATGAATGGAAAAAGAAAGATGCAAAAGTTTGAGTTTGTTTATTTGATTTGTTTATGCAATTTATATTTGTAAGTGTGGATGTCCTTCTTTATGTGTAAGTAATAACATAGGAATGAATGGTAATGGATTTAAGCAAGTGTTGTGTTCTTTTCAAATGAACTATACACTTTACCAAATCCTATTCAAAACTATGTTAAAAGAAAAGAGAAGGAAAGCCACACTATACACATCTTTATATTTATACTTACATGAACTATACAATTATGAATGCATGATTTTCATATGGCATACACATTTAGCATGTTAGGAAAGAAATAAAGTGATGAATGCAATGTAAGTTCATCCACCCTAATTAATTCCTAAAGACAATCCTATGAATAAGATTATTTAAAGTAAATCAAATTTATTTTAAGGAGAGTTTGGATTTTGTTTGATTTCAATTTGAGAAATGTGAGATGAGTTTGCTGGTCCTAACCCATTCCCCCATATGTGAGTTATTTAAGTTCAATTTTTAGGTAATTAGATCAATTTTATGCTTTGGTTAGGTTAAGGTGTGAATTAAGTGTGTTAATTACCCCTTACCTACACCACTTTAACATATTTAATCACATAATTATGAGCCAATGTATGACATAAAACCACAAAGGAATTTAATCATAAATGCACCTAGGAAAGAAAGGACCTAGTGCAATTGGCTCATAATTAGTTATTTAAGTTAAAGGGTTTAATTTAAGTACTTTCATAACCCTTCCCACACATATGGGTTGAATTTTGATTTCCTTAAGCTACTTAGGTTATTGAACAACTAAGCACCTACCTAAGAAGGATTGATTAAGTTCTGGAATGTTTTGATTTTAAAATCAAATTAATTAAGCAAGTGAATTAAACCTTAATTAAGTTTGGATTAATGAAGGAAAGGGGTTTAGGGAATTGCTTAGGGAAAATTCCCCAAATTTATTCCATAATCCTCTTCTCTACTTAAGCAAGGCTTAATTAACTTAATAAAGGGATTAAACCTACTATTCATATGATTAATTACCCTTAATTACATAAATAGAGTAATTAAGGATTCATTAATTGATCTTCTTAATTAACCCATCAATAAATCCCAACAATATTAGGGGAGGCAAAAGTCATCCCCCTAATTACACGTGAGAAGTTTGGAATTAATCTGTGGGATAATTAGAGAGTAATTATGGTTATTAAGTTTTTAAAAAAACCTTAATTAAGTAAAATACACTATTTAAAGTCATTGGAAATAATTTTAGAGTATTCTCCTTTGAATTATCTTTATAATGTATTTTACCTTATATTTTTATGAGTTTTCTAGAATTAGTTATGTAATTATGAAGTTTCCATGATTATTCAATAATTAAATAGCCTAATTAAGAGATTTATCCCATTAGCGCCACGTAAAGGTTGACACGACACGCGCTTTCTAGGTGGCACGATGGGAGAGGCCACTTAAGTTGTCATATCGTAGCACCGCATCAGCGGTGGCGCTACACGCTTTCTCCTCACCCATCCGATCTAAGATCGGATGGTTGAGATAAAGCCCACAGTATTAAGGGATAAATCAGATATTCCTACGCACCTTGATCATGGCCGCCCATCCAAAATGCGTGGATGGACGGCCCATGATCCATCACTAAGTTTCCCCGCGAGAAAGGAGAACCGTCCACATTCTATGGCATGATCCGGAGCTCGATTGAGCTGGATTGAACTCAAATTTTACCCACACCATCTAGGAGTAAAGGAAAGAAGATATAATGGTCAAATTCTCGTGAGAATTTTTTTAACAAAGGACCACACCATGTTTACTTTAAGCTCGGGTTGATGGCATACCTGGAGGCTATCATCGGTGCTCGAATCTGATGAGGTAGCTTCATCTAGAGGAGACAAAGTTCTGTTGAAAGTTTCAAGCCTTGGGGTTGAGTAGATCTCTCTATGGACCAAGCTCACCTTCAAATCCTTGCGGCCTTGATCGAAGTCCCACTCCCTTACTTTGAGAACTTGGATTATGCTTTAGGAAAGTTTGATTGAGTCCTCAAATGAAACTTCCAAGAGGAATTGGCTTGATATAAAGTATTGAGTGAGATGGAAAAGTGGTGGAGCTCCCTATTTTTGGCTTAAAAAAAATCAAAAATGGAAAAATGGAAATGAGCTGAGGAAGCTTGGAGAAACATTGAGGGGCTTGCTCTGAGTTCCCTTAGCTCAATTGAATGTGTGTGATGTGAATTCAAGTGGAATTATGGGGAGTATATCTCCCTCTAGGTGAATTGGATGACCGTGAAGAGCTTTTCCATTTTGATCTAATACACCATATTCAATGGGTTTGTTAGGCTGTTTATAGTTGCATGTGGTTTGATTTTGGCCAGGGGGGTAGTGGAGAAGTTGCCATGTGTAAAAAAAGGTGGAGGAAGGATTCCCATGTGCTCATGTCCATGGGGGTGGTCAGTTTTAGCCTTAGGT
Source organism: Cymbidium sinense (assembly GCA_021442155.1). NCBI lineage: Eukaryota > Viridiplantae > Streptophyta > Magnoliopsida > Asparagales > Orchidaceae > Cymbidium > Cymbidium sinense. The sequence continues at coordinate 76,452,843 of CM038217.1, read as the reverse complement.
TGGGTTGGGCTGACCCAAACCCATTGGGTCATGTGTACCATGTTCATTAGTGACCATTTGGTCCACTAAGAAGATGCCAAGTGTCCATGAAAAGGAAATGACCAAATTCCAAGTGGTTTTGATTTTAGGTTACCCTATGGCCTAGGGGTAAAATGGTCATTTGGCTTGGATTTTATTTTGAATATGTTTGGTATGATTGAAAAATGGGTTAGGCCAAGTTTCATTGAATTTGGAGTTGGTTTGATATGATTTGGCTCATGTTGACCCATTTAGGTCAAAATGGGTCAACTTGGGTCAAGTTGACCAATTGGTCAAATTGGGTCAAACCAAGGGTTGGGTCAAGTTCATATGACCATTTGAAATGTTTTGCATCATTGGTTTGGTTCAATTTGATTTATAGTTGGATTTGGTTCATTTGATTTCATTTAGGTCAAATGGGTCAAGTTGACCAATTTGACCCATTTGACCTATTTGGGTTAGGTCATGGGTTTTTTGTGCTTGGTTGATCACTTGAAATGGATTGGTATTTTTGTTTCCAATCAATTTTGCTTTAATTTGATTTTGGCTCAATTTGACCTTTTAGGTCAAGTTGGGTTCAAGGTTAATTAGGCTAGGTTGGGTCTAGTTGACCAATTGGTCAAGTCTAAAAAGTGATTTAGAATGAACTTGACCCATTAGCTTCAATCAATTTGGCTCAGATCAAGTTTTGATATATTTTGACTTTTTAGGTCAAGTTGGGTCAAGTTGGGTCAAGTGGCCAATTGGGTTAGGTTAGGCTCAAATGATGACTTGGTCAAGTTCAAACATTGACCATGAATGAGTTTTGATCAATGGTTTCAATCAATTTAGCCTATGGTGGATTTTGGCTAGTTTAGGTTTCATTTTGGTCAAATGTTGACTTGGTCAACCCTTAGGTTTGACTTGGTTTGACCCAATTTTAGTGACTAATCATCTTATGATGATTGTTTCTCACAATGTGAGGCTTAGTTGGGCTTAGTTCAATTCAATTTGGGTAGGATTATAATTTGGCTCATAAGGGGCACTTTAGGTCACTTTGGGTCAAGTGAGCCTAAGTGGGTCAAATGGCCTGGTCAAAGCTTGATTTGAGTTTGATTGAACTCACATATGGACTTATGATTGAAATATAAATCCATTTGCATGTGGTTTGAAGTCTAATAGGTTTTGATTCATTTGACAATTTTAAATTCAAAAGGTGAACATGAGTTTGACTTGGGTTTGATTTTTGAATTTAGTTTTGGTTTGGTGATTGAAGTTTATGTTTATATTTAGATTCATGATTGAAGGATTGATTGAATCATGTAGAAAAATCAAGGGTTTGGCTTGATTTCAAATTGATTTGGCTAAGTTCAAGATTTTGACTTGAAAATCTTAGGTTGAATTTTGTTTGAATTTGAGTTTGAGTTTTGAATTAATTTTTGGATTGATGATTGAAGTTTATATTTATATTTGGATTCATGATTGTAGGATTGATTGAATCATGAAGAAAAATCAAGGGTTTGACTTGATTTGAATTTGATTTGGCTAAGTTCAAGATTTTGACTTGAAAGGTTTAGGTTGAATTTTGATTGAATTTGAGATTGAGTTTTGAATTGTTTTTTGGATATTTGAATTTATATTTCATTTATATTTATGAATATAAATGATTATATAAATGGTTTATGAAAAAATTCTTTGAATTTTAATTGATTTAGATTTGATTTAGGCTAAGTCCATAAGATAAAATTAAAGTGACTTAGGAAAGATTTTTTTTGATTCGGCTTTGAATTTTGAATTTAGTTTGATTGATTTGAACTTATATTTCGTTTATATATGTGAATATAAATGAAAATATAAATGGGTTGTGAGAAAATTTCTTGAATTTGAATTGATTTAGATTTGATTTGAGCTAAGTCCATGAGAGGAATCAAAGGACTTAAGAAATATTTTTGAGTTTGGAATCCAATCATGGGCTTCAATCATAAGTTTCAATTATTTGGAATTGATTCATGACTTGAGAAAATCCATTGAAATGGTTCAAGGTTTGAGTTAGAGTTGGAGTTGATATGATTTTGGAGAAAATCAATCAAGTTGGAATTGATTTGAGTTTGAAGTTGATTTGATTTGGAGTTTGGAGTTGATTTGAATTTGACTTGAAGGAAGGAAGTGATGAGTTGGTTCAAGCTATAGGATAGGCAAGTTTTCCTAATACCCCTAAGGCATGACCTATTCTTATGGAAAACTCTTCTAAGTCTCAAGGGTTAGGTTAAGTGGCTACCTAATCACTAGATGTGTCTTAAGACTAAGGAACTCTTAAAGTCTAAGAGAAGTCCTATGTCTAAGATGGAGGGGTTGAGAGCTCATCCTAAAAATGAGGTCAACAAAGGGCGCCCAATAGGTGTGGTGTGACTCACAAGGTACACCGTACGTATTGGTATTGACCGAAATGATCAACAACACCGAATGATCACAAGCACTAACAGAGACGATATACTTCTAACCCAAGGTGTAGAAGAAATTTGAGTCTCATTGGGGAGAGAATTTGATTTGACTTGTTTAATTTATTTTGATTATTTTGATTTAATTGACTCCACTGGGGGAGGTTGATTTGATTTATTTTATTGAGTTTGTTTTGTTTGTTGTTGGACTCCACTGAGGGAGGTGGGTTGAATTTATTTCAGATTTTTAGAATTTTGATTTTGAGATGGGCCATGTTGATTTGGTGGATCGCAGTAGCAGAGCCACGAGGCCAAGACCTAACCTCGCATTTACCAATCCAAAGGGGTAGTCTACTAAACACATCGTAGACCAAACAACCAAAGGGAAGTCTTTGGTATGCAAACAACTATACTAGGAAGAAAGCATAGTAGACTTACATCCTCCAAAGTGTAGACCAAGCCACGGGGTGATCCATCGACAAAGGCAGATTGAACCCCGACCTAGGGCTGGCTATTGAGTGAATGTCGCTGAGGGACTTAGATCAACTCAAAGATAGTCAAGATTAATTTTATTTTAATTATTTTGATGGATCCTATCAGTTTGCGATGGACTATACTGAGTAGGGGTCGTGGTGGCCTTGGGCTAACTCAGATTTACCAATCCAAAGGAAATAGTCTACCAACCATAAGGTAGGACTAACCAACCAGAGGGATGCCTTTTGTGCAATGGTCAAGTTAAGAAGAAAGCGGAGGACTCACATCTTCCAAAATAAGGAACCCTGGGGTGGTTAGTTGGCAAGGCAATAGATCAAATCTGACCTAGGGCTGACTATTGAGTGAATGCTGCTGGGGGACTTAAATCAGCTCAAAGATAGTCAAAGATTAATTCCATTTTTTTATTTGTTTATTTTGATGGATTCCATTGGTTTGCAATGGATCACATTGAGAAGAAGCTTATATTAGCCTAGACCTATCTCAGATTTACTAAACCAAAGGGAGTAGCTTCCCGACCGATGGGAGAACTATCCGACCAAAGGAGTTCGCAATGATCAATTCAAGGAAAAAAAGCTCAGGGACTCACATCTTCCACTATGAAAGACCACTGAGGTGATTGGTTTCTTTGAACAAATCAAACTGGGCCTAGGGTTGCCCATCGGTTTGCGACAGTCATGCTAGAAAGAATGTGTCATAGTCTTACATCTTCCAAAGCAAAATGACTATCGGGGTAACCTGCTTGTGGAAAAATATATTGAACCTGACCTAAGGGCGACTACGATGTGAGTACCAACTTGGGGATTTATCTCAACTCAGGTAGTCAGGAAATTCCTATAGGGAGTTCTGCTGACACTGCCCTAAAGATAGGATGCCTACTTGAGAAAAGGGGCCCTTTGGGGGCTTGAATTCCTAATCCACAAGCGAATATTTTATTTATTTGTTTGTTTAGTTTGTTTATTATGGACCCTGTTAGTTTGTGAGGGATTAAACTGAGAAGGAGATTATATCAGCCTAAATCTATCTCAGATTTACTGAACTAAGGGAGAATCTGCGCATTAGCTAAACACATTCTCCAACCACAAGGGTGGCTACTAGGAAAGGGGGACTGTCCAATCCAAGAGTAACCCGTGTAGTGTCTAAATGGGGTCACAAAAGATGTGATCCAAATAGAATGCCCACAGGGAGAGGATCGCTAAGGGCTTGATCGAAAACCCTAGAGAAGATGACATGGCTAGTCATATATCAAATAGGTATTCGGTGGCCAACTCAAGGAGAAAGCGTGGGGACTCACATCTGCCAATGGTGATGTATCCACCGGGTGAGTCGCAGTCAGCATAGTAAACATCAACCAACCTAAGGTGCGATTTGTAATAATCAAAGAAGAAAGCTGGGGACTCACATCCTCCCATGCTAATTCTTTGGTATAGATTTTCACTCACAGTGCATCCGACTAGGGGCTTACCGAATGCTTGGAGGACTTAAATCGACTCAAATGTAGTCAAGAGGAAAGGAGCCTCTAGGGGAATTATCCTAAACCTCAAATATACTCGACCTAATCAGATCATGATGATTAGTTCATGAAGAAAGCTTGGGGACTCACATCATCTTAAATAAAATTAACATGAGCTAGCTTATTGGCTGGGCAGTGAAGTCTACCATACTGACAAGGTGCTCATTGGTTTGCAATGATCAAGTTAGGAAGAAAACATAGGGACTCACATCCTCCAGACAAGTGACCACTGGGTGACAAACTAGTGAGGTAGTATATCACGACCTAATGAGTGAGTGTCATTGGGGGCTTGCTCCTACATCAAAGTAGCCTGAGATAAAAGATTTGTGTTTGTTTTTGTGCTTATGTTAAAGGAAATAGGATGCCTCTTGGGTTCTCTCACACCTACCCTAAAGGCACTGGGGATTTTAATGAAATGGTGCCATAGATGGCAATGGGATTCCCACTAAGAAAGGATGCTGCTTGGGTTCTCTCACACCTAATTTAGTTGTGCTAATCAAAATAGGACACCTCTTGGGTTCTCTCACCTTCTAATAATAGCAGAGATTGTGTTTGATTGTGTTTGTGTTGTGAAAGAGGGATAGGAGGCCGCTAGGGGACTCCTACACCTTTCCTAAACATGTCATGGTGGATTCGCAAGACAAACAAAGAATGATTTGAAAGAAGAGAAGATTTTCATGAAATGGAATCAAATTTTTGTTCTTTTGTTGATAATTATTTTTAAACATGTTTTATGGGTAATATTTCTTCAAATAGAGCCCATTAATTGGAAGTATCAGGTGTTCCCCTTTATAATCAATGAGCAGATAGGATCCTGGTCGGCCTTCTCTATGACATAGGGGCCTTCCCAAGTGGGTTCAAACTTTCCTCCAATCTTTCAGAAAAATTGGTCTCCTTAGGACTAACACAAGTTCTCTACTTGGAAAGACTTGGATGACACTTGTTTTGAGCTTGAATCATTTTGGCCTTGTACAACTTGAGGTTACGGCTTGCGTAGCGACTCTCCTCCAAACCTTCGAGCTCCTCTAACCGAAATTTTGCATTATGCTCTGTTGTGATCTTACTATCCAATCCTATCCTAAGTGATGGGAGTTGAACTTCTAAAGGTAGAAAAGCTTCAGACCCATACACTAAGGAGAAAGGGGTAGATTGAGTTGGAGTTCTATTTGTGGTGGGGTAAACCCACAAGGCTTCAACTAGCCATGCCACTATCGCTATCATCGAGTGAATTATTTAATATTAGGATAAGAGTTTTTTTAAAGGCTTCTATTAAGCCATTTTCCCTCGGGTAGTAAATGGTAGAATATCTCCAATCTGTATTGTGTCTTCATGCATAGCTGTTGATTTTGGTGCTTATGAATGCAGTACCATAATTGGATATAATTTGTCGAGGCACCCCGAACCTATATATAATATGGTTCTTGAAAAATTGAAGCACATGCTGAGTTATGACCTCTCTGATTGGGATTGCCTCCACCCACTTGGAAAAGTAGTCGGTGGTAGCTAAGATGAATCGATGACCCTTGGAAGAAAGAGGATCGATAGGACCCACAATGTCGATACCCCAACACTCAAATGGCTATAAGGACAATGTTGGGTGGTTGGTGTAGGACCACACCGTATACCTGACATTGATGGCATCTCTAGCTACATCCATGTAGTATGTAATCATCTAAGGCCTGTAGTATCCTAGTCTCTTGATCTTCATCTTCATCTTCAAACCAGATTGATACACTCCACATAGAACTAAATGTACCTTAGTTACAATGCCATGGGCTTCGTGTTTATCTAAACAGCGTAACCACATTTAATCAAAGGACCGTCGGTACAGGGTGCCATTAATAAGAGCATAGGAGAGATCTCTTTGTTTCATCTAATGGGCTTGTGGATTTTGTTAAGGTAGTTTGCCGGTGTTCAAATAGTCTATGAACGGTTGCCTCCAATCCAGCTCCTTGTTCTTATAGGCAATGGCAACCTCCCCTTCAAGAGAAAGTCTCTCGATGAGTTCAGCATCAATAAGGAATAGGACTTGTCTGTTCACCTGACAATCTGATTAATGACCAACTGAGAATCCTCGTAGACATTGACACTCTTAACATATACTGTGATAGCTAATTCTAGATCAGCAATCAGAGCCTTATTCTCGGCTTCATTGTTAGTGCAGGGATTAGAGAGATAGTATGAGAATCTCATCACATCGTAGTTTGGAGTTAAGCTACCCCTGCCTTTCCTGGAAGAGTAGATCGTGGTGCTTCCCTTTTATGAAAAGAAGCTGCACCATTAAAATACATCTCTCATCGGCGGTTGTCAACCTCCCCTAAGTTCATGATTTGTTCATTAGGGAGATCGTGACTAAGCAGAGAATCAGTAGAAAGTGGGTGTGTTGCTAAGAAATCTACTAGTGCTTGTACTTTTGTCACACGGAGGGGTATGAATGTGATATCAAACTGTGAGGGAATGATGGGCCATCGTGCAAAAACATCTGGATAGCATTGGACATGTCATCAGATATTGTAGTTGATTGGTTCTAAAAATCAGGTTCACCTTATGAGAAAACATATTGTGTCATAGCTTCTAAAAGATGTAAAGATCAAAGCTAGGCAATGTTTTCAATAGGTGGGTAGTTCGCTTCAGCGGGAATCAGATGACAGCTGAGAAAGTAGAGAGCACTCTCTTTCCCTTCATTATTGGCTTGGGCCAACAAAGCTCAAGAGAGTCATCTAATGCAGTAGTGTAGAGGATAAGTGGGTTTCCCGAATAAGGGCTACTAGAACTGGCGGCTTCACCAAATATTGCTTGATATCTTCAAATGCATGCTGGCACTTGTCATCCCACTTGAACTTGGCTTCCTTTTTGACAAATGTTGAGAATGGCTTGCATCTCCCTGATAAGTTGGAAATAAAGCATCTTAGATATGCCAACCGTCCTTGAAAAGATCTGAGTTGAGTTAAATTCTTAGGAGGTGGCATTTCTAAGACAGCCTTAATCTTTTCTGGATATATTTCTATTCCTCGGTGTCGGACAACAAACCCAAGAAATTTTTCTAAAGCTACTCCGAATGCACACTTCAGGGGATTCATCTTGAGGTTATAGTGTCTTAACCATTCAAAAACTACTCTCAAGTCAAAAAGATGGTCTTCATTTTCTCTGCTCTTGACTACTAGATCATCAACATAGCACTAAATCTGATGATGGATGAGTTCATTGAAGATTTGAGTCATGGCCCGTTGGTATGTAGCACTAGCATTTTTAAGGCCCAAAGGCATGACCCTATAACAATAGATTCTGATCGGAGTTCAAAAGTAGTGTTTCTTTCATCCTCGGGGCCATTTAGATTTGGTTGTAGCCAGATGACCCAAATCACTCGAACCAATTGGATCCAGCTTTTTATTCGATGGATGTTTTTAAACATCACAGACTTTTTTACAGCTTTTTAATTATGAGATATTGTCGCATTTTTATAAGAACACAATACTATCGTAAACAAAATTAGAAAAAAAGAAAACTCGTATTAATTTCAGTATTCACTGTTTTTAAACATCACAGACTAAACTAGTAAAAGCAAATAGATCCGGCTATGTCGCTCGTGATTCCAGTGATCGACATGGCGAACTTCCCGGCAGAGCTGAAGAAGCTGGCTGCAGCGGCCACAGAGTTGGGCTGCTTCCGGGTAGTCGACCATGGGATGCTGGCGACGATTTCGGCGGAGATGATGGTCGTCGCCCGGTCACTGTTCGAGTTGCCCGTTGAGGCCAAGCTGCGCAATTTCAACGACAAAATCCACAACGGCGGCTACGTGCCATTTGGAAAGCTGGCACCGATGTTCGAGGCGACGCCGCTTCACCAGCCGACGTCCACACCTTCTGTTCCGACATGCAAGTTTCGCCTCGCCAACGGTGCGCTCTGCTTAATAAATTTCCCCTTGATTCGCTTATCCTGCTTCCTCATCTGCATATATATATATATATATATATATATATATATAGTAACTACTCTGTCTTCGTGAAACATTCAGTCAAATTATTAGTGAATACATTGCAAATTTCCATGGGGTGATGATGAAAATAGCCTGTAAACTGGCTGAGAGTTTGGGTTTGGTTGGCCGTTCGTTCCAGGATTGGTCATGCGATGCAAAATTTAGCCATTATAACTTTAATGTACAGGAAGATATTGGCTATATTGTTGCGCCCAATCATACAGACGCTGGCTTTTTAACCCTACTGCAGGAAGATGACTGTGTTCGTGGGCTAGAGATCATGAACAGTAATGGAAACTTTGTGACTATCGATCCAGTTCCAGGAACTTTTCTGGCTATCATTGGCGATGCTGGGAAGGTATATATATATTATGATCATACCTTTTTTCTATAAATAATTAGTTGACGTAATTAATATATAATTTATGCGGATACAAATATGGTTTTTCTAGGCTTGGAGTAATGGAAGACTCGTTAATGCCAAGCATAGGGTGGTGTGCAAAGAAGCCATGCCGCGAATATCCATTATTCTGTTCCTGCTCTCACCGAAGGATGATAAGATAGAGTCTGATGCTGCATTTGTTGACTCTGACCATCCAAGATTTTACCAAACATTCAATTATAAAGAATATAAAAGGCTTAAACGCTTATCTGGAGTACAAACCGACGAGATCCTCCCTCGCTGGAAAGAAAACTGAAGCTCTATTTCTTTTATCTATCTATCTATTTGATATGTAGTGAGCACTTTACTTATATTGTTGATCTTCATTAAATTTGCGCCTTGTTACAGTCTAAACAATGTTTAGTTTTATGTTTCTCTCGATTAACTTTCTAAATAATTATAAATTTTACCTTCTGAGAATTAAGTCCAAAATCATCACGTTCTTAATCACTTTGGTCGGTGCTTCCATCTGATTGTTTATAATGAATAAATAAAGCACTACCTAGAAATTTTGCCCTCATTTGATAAGGACTTTAGATCTGGTTCCAGATTTCCTATAGGCGCAAGCACCTATAGTTAATTATCCCTCCTCAATCAGTGAGAGATAACTTTCGATTAAGGTTAGTCATTAAATCGCTAATTGCTTATCATACAGTAGCTACAATTTGAATTTGAAATTTAATGAAATTCATCATTTTATTATGCTTGAAGCATATGGTTTGCGGAATGATGACGCGCCCGATCAAGATCCCATGGTTCCGTCATCCCGGGTTGTCATGATCTCTGTTCCACTTAGTGAGAAGAGGTGGTCGACCCAACCTGATCGAAGGATCATTGTCAGCAGCCATAGGTTGCATCGTTCAAGGAGACTTTGTAGACTATGGTTAATATTTGTCAAAGAGGACAGTCTTAAGTCCACCCTAGCTAACAAATGGCTGTGTGCTCTATTAGATATACCATATGATCCACAACTCAAAGGGGGTAAAAAATCATTGGGGAACATACGGGCTATAGTTGTGAGTAATTTGATACAAATTATAGGGGCTATAATTTGCTTGAATATTTGATAATTGATAGAAATTTCACTTAACATTGAAGATTTTAGAAAATTTTGATAATAGTAAATCTTTCCGGTTGATATTCTCGATCAACATAGCCATCATCGGGGTAGACCTTGTTAACTATGTTTATTGCTCATAGAGGATCGGGTCTATAATTTTGAAATCTTATTATAGCATATTGGATCTTGTAAACTCTACTCCTGTAGGAAGAGGATTGGATCTATGGATTGAAATCTGTAATTATGTTTTAGGATTGTTGAAATTAAATATATGAATTTCTGAACATAAAATAGCCATATTAAGGCAATTAAAGCTTTATGAAAATAGTAAGGGTAGTATTAATGTGATCAGCTTGAATGTATCATTTCATATTAATATTTAAATACAACCTAGCTGAACTTAATTATTTAATCTTCTATTAAAATAATCAGTTTTCTCAACTCCAATCCCTGTGGGGAGAAGGATTTAACTGCTCAGATATGACTTAAACTTTCATCATACAAATGTGTTGATTCACTAAAATACATACATAAGCATATATTCAGAATATTGAATTTTTTAAAAAAATATGCTCAAGCTTTAAAAATGATTGTTTCTCCTTCAAAACAATTGCATAATTTTTTAGTGTAAGATATTTAAATCAATTTAGTTTTTTAACCCGCGATTTTATTTACATTCAACATTGTGTCAGGGCCCATGCAAGTATTTGATAATTCAAATAATTTTGTATTTTTATTTAATCTCAACTTAGCCTGCGTACCCTTTTCAGACATTAGGATTTGCACCTTAAATCTCTATGTTCGAGCACATACATATATTTTTAGCTTAGATAATTTCATCTAATTAATAAAATCATTGATTTTGAAAATATAATTAGAATGAGAAATTTTCTAGTTTTTGGATTGAAGGAAGCTTCATAATTGATATGACCCTGAAAATTCCTCTAGTCGAAGCACGAATCTTGATGCCGAAAGCAATTGTCAGTGGCGGGTCGAGATCAAGCTTAAAATATCATTGGAAACTTTGAGACATCAGTTAAATTCCTAAAAAGCTCTAAAATATGGAGTGTTTATAGTCAAATCGAGCGTCTCGATGAGTCGGTTCCAACAAGCCAAAGATCTTACAATTTCGACTTCATTTGAGCATTCAAATAAACAAAATACATCATATGATCGAGGGAATCATCATGAGCCATCCGATGGAGAGGAGTGGTTCGAATTTTGCATGTATTCTGAGGCGCCACTCTCCATCTATAGCCTCATTCCTCATATGAGGGGAATTTACAGAAGAGAGCTCTAAAGATCCTCCAAAGCAATCGTTACCACCACTGACGGTTGTCAACCACCTGGCCGGCCCACATCGGCCATCGGATCCTGATCGTCGACCACTATTGCGGTCATCATCAACCCTATCGTTGACATCATGTCAACATCATCAACATTGACATTGTCTAATATCGTCATCAACATCGTCGTCAATATGTTACATTCAGCTTATCCCTTTCTGTATACAATTCTGTAATCCCTTTATGGGAAGATCTTGTACTAAAAGCAGATACATAGTGGAAGCTTTTGGGTTAGGCCGCATTTTCCCTTTTTCGAGGTTTTCCGTAAAATTCTTGAGTTTTATTGTTCACTCTTTAAATACACGTATTGTCTTGAATTTCAACGAAGCTAGGAAAACTTTTACTCTGTACTAGTTTTCTAGCATATGATAATATATGAAAGATTTAATTTAGTATCGTCTTCTGTGTGCTTGTATGAAGAATTGTATATTCGATGGCGAATTATCAAGCAAAGGTGAAGGTGAAGGCAAAGCAGAGTGGAGATGGAAGTGAGATTTGAGTGACTCAATTTGATTCACTCCCACCACTCTATTTATATCTCAATTTTATAGCTGGATATTGCAAGACTCACATTCAAGCTATTGATGAGCTACTAAATTATTTGTCAACCTCATTTAAATTTATTCAACTCTCTTTCATCTTGCTCAGTATAAATTAAAATATAATTTATTTATTAATTGAGCAGCTTTGTAATGCTTGTTATTGTTCAAGAATCTGATATTTGAAATAATCAATGATAAATCTTGTCCATATTAGCTTATGAAATATCAAAATCTATATTTGCTTCATATTCATTCTCTAAGCTTGATTGTGCTCAATTGAAATTATTTTTGATTCACTTAGAATAAAAATATTATAATTCCAACGCTTATTAAATAGATCTTCAACATCAACACTAGTCACTTATTATTCAACTTGGTTCTCAATGCAAGTTGCATTAAAATTCAATTATTCAATTCAAAATCATATTTATATTTGTGAGTGAGTCATCAAATGATGTTCATTCTCTCCTTATAAATTGGAGTGCTATAGGCTTCATTTCATATGCTTGAGTTTGAAGTCTTTAAAGAGAAGGAGAAAGATTCCAGCTCAAAATTTTGGTGGGTTCTCAATTTTTTTTTAAAAATCTTTCTAAGTCTTTTTATTTGTTTATTCAATACTCACATTTACATTACTTTTTAGTCCAATTTTAGTTTTAGATTTTTTTTTAATGCTTTTAAGTTTGATTTTCTCCTTTTTTTTAAGTCTAAAATTTAGTCTAAATTTTGATAGTATTTGAATATGAGAAGCTACATCTAACAATGTTGACCCCTAATATTATTTCAAAAAAAAGAAAAAAAGAAAAAAAAACAACTGTGAGCAACTGCTCCCTTTATTTCCCACTCTTTCTTGTTCGGTTTCCTCAATCGCAACCATGATCCTTCCTCAACCGCTCCCACTCCTTCTCTCCGATATTCCTCAAAATCGTAAAAATCGTTGGATCTCTTTCTCGGCTCTTCTCCTATCCCCTACATCCCGTCTCTAGCAACTCTCGTCGCTTCTCCTTAACCTCTCGTTCTTTCTCCCGGCTGATGGCACGGATGTTAACGATCGCTGGAGGGAGGGTGGTAGAGCGAAGGCAGTGATAGTGGTAGAGGATGAAAATCCGTTCGGATTTCTCAAAGCACGTTTTCTCTACCTTCGTCCATTCCGTAACCACACGTCGTCGATGGCCGTATACGAGTAGTGCAAGGTAGTGTTCTACCTGCCGATCACACTCGTCCGGCTGGTGCTATTCGGCTTCGCTCTAGCGTGCGGTTACCTGGTTACAAAGATCGCACTGTACGGTTGGCAGGATAAGCAAATGTCAATGCCGCCATGTGGAGACCATCTTTGCCGCCTTAATCCGGTCTCTTTCCTGCAGCTTCTCCGAGGGAGGGAGGAGGATGGACGCTCCCGCTGCAACTCTATCTTACTTCCTCTCTATTTCAAGTCTAGAGTGCACGAAGTTGCTGACGGTGGTGGGTCTTCTCCTTCACTGGTCGCCGGTGTAAAGCTGGCAAAGGTTTTCATGAGGAATTCATTCGCTTCGATTCCCCTTTGAGGCAATCTTCTGTCCGATGGAAGCTGCACTTAGGAGGTAAAGTTTTTAAAATAGACACATTCTTAATCTTAATTAATAATTTAGTCATCAGAATTTTTTTTTTATGAAAATAAGCCTAATCGTCGATATGACGGACGACTGGCGCTGACACGGAGGCCACATCCATGCTGATGGATTTTTCTTTTTCTTTTTTTTTTGTTTTTAATTTTGGTAGAGAGAGTTGCACGGAGAGATTATATATATATATATATATATATATATATATATATATATATAATTAATTAATAATTAAATAAGTATATATATGTATTAATAATTAAATAATTAAATAAATAAATAAATAATTTTTAATAAATAAATAATTATATATATATATATATATATATATATATATATAATTTTAATGTATATATATTTCACATGATTAAAGATAAATTATTATTTGTTTTTTTATATATTTATATTTTTATATTTTTTTTGTTATTATTATTATTTTAGATTTTTTTAAACTTTTATATTTTATATTATTTTATATTTTTTATATTTTTATATTATTTTATATTTTTATATTTTATTATTATATATTTTTTATATTTTATATTTTTTGTTATTATTATTATTATTATTTATTTTATATTTTTATATTTTATTTTATATTTTATATTTTTTATATTTTTTATATTTTTATATTTTATATTATTATTTTTAATACATAAATATAATATTTTTTTATATTTTATATTTTTAATGCATATATATTTCACGTGATTAAAGATGAATTATTATTTATTTTACTTTTTCTTTTTTTTCTTTCTTTTAATTTATAAATCTTCATAATTTTAATAACTTTTATATATTATTTTCTTAATTTATAATATCAAAGTTATTAAAATTATGAATATTTTAAATTAAAAAAAAAGAAAAAAAGAAAAAGTCTAAAATAATAATAATAATAATAATAAATATAAAAAATATAAATATATAAATATATATATAATAATTCATCTTTAGTCACGTGAAATATATATGCATTAAAAATTATTATATATATATATATATATATATATATATATATTTATTAAAAATTATATATATATAGTTAATTATTTATTTATTAAAAATTATTTATTTATTTATTTATTAATGCATATAAAAAACAAGCAAATAAAAAAAAATTTATTTATTTATTAAAAATTTATTTATTTATTTAATTATTTAATTATTTAATTATTAATACATATATGTACTTTTATATATATATATATATATATCTATCTTTAATCTCTCTCTCTTTCTCTTCGCTTCTCTCTCTCTCTCTCTCTCTACCAAAAGCAAAAAAAAAATTTCGTCAGCGTACGTCAGATTATCTGGGTCTATTTTCATAAAAAAAAAATTTTTATGCCTAAATTATTAATTAAAATTAAGAATGCGCTTATTTTAAAAATTTTGCCCACTTAGGACCTCATCTGTGGTACAAACCAATAGAAAGTAAAATAGTTCAACCAGAGGATACTTTATGCCAAGAGATTGGTCATGTGACTCATGTCAATAATGTGATTATGAGTTAGAATACGTAGATCACAGCTCCTCTTTGGGCGTTCTTGCAAGAGATGAAATGCACCTAATGATGCCAAATGGTGACAAAGCCAAAGTGAATTTTATTTTTGGATGTGCATACGATCAACGAGATGGCAAGTCAAGGGATCATCAATAATGTTGTCGGACATTGTATTAGATGTCGAGCAAATGATGGTAGATGCTTGTTCTTTGGAGATGACTTTGTACCTCGGTGGAGTATGACTTGGGTTCCTTCACAAAATGGCCTCACGTATGGAACTTCTATAGTGCCCAGATTCAGAGAGTTGGCTACGGGAACAAACAAATCAGTATGGGACATAAGAGTGGAAATACATATCTTACGATTTTTTATTCCGGCAACACTTATCATTTTTTTTTCTTTTCCACAAGAAATATATTCCAGTCTTATCAACTCTTTAGATTATCACTCTCATGGTCTCATACCAGATAACTTAGACACACTATTACCTATCTGTTGGCGAGATGACTCTCCAAGATTTAAAGGCCTCGTCACGCTCATTAGGGCGTGACGAGATGGAAATCGGTTGTGGTGTCATGAAGCGCCTTCCTACACTCATTAGCGTAGAATAAATCAAAATATTAGATGTAGCACTCTATCAAATCTCAAATTTTGACTAAACCTAAGACTTAAAATAATAGTCAAGAAGAATATTTGCATATATATTTATTTTTATGCAGGTGATTAAATACCTCGTTAAGCTCATTACGGCGTAACGAGATTAAAAGTCAGTCAAGATGCTTCAAAACCCCACACCTCATTGGGTGTGAGTAAAAAAATAGTTAGATGTAGCCACGTGGGGATGAAGCCGGAGTACTATCAAAATACTTTCGAAATTTATATTGAAATTTAAGACTTAAACAAATGAAAATCATCTAAACTTAAGTTAAAGAAAAAGATATATGAAAAATATGAAGATAAATGTTAAATCAAAGAGAAATAGAGTGAGAGTACTTAAAGAAAATTTTTGAAAGAATAGAACACTTATTTAAATGCAAGTAAAATTTGAGTAGGCCAATCCTAAATTCACAAAAGACTCATAATAAGTTTGAAGTTTAATTTCTAACAAAAAATTTTTTGATGTGGAGTTGAGGATAAATCCATATTAGATTGGATGTCTTTTCATGTAGGTAAAGTTTCTCTTTGAACATTTGAAATGTTAAATTCATTAACAAGTAATCAATATGAATAAAATTAGTTGAATGTTTAAATAATCACATTCGATGTCAAGTGAAGTAAGGATTTCAATTGAATACCAAAGGACAAATGATTGGTGGTAAATTCAAATGTTCAATTCCTAATTGAAAATAAAAGTGTGTAAGAGATTTGAAAGCTTTCTTACAAGCACAAGTTCAATTAAGCAACTCGTGAGCAAACCATAAATGTAGCCTTTAAAAGATCATTTAGAGCTTGCATTTAAAGTTGAATTTGAAGCACTTGTGTTATATCTATTGCTTATCTTCAAAACTAATGAAATCCACGAAATGACTTTGTAAAGTTGCTAACCAATTCATTATTGAGCATATATAAAGTCTTTTAATAGTCACTCAAATTACACTACATGATACATTGAGTAAATCAAAAAATAATCCATATAATTTGAATCAGATTTGTGATGAACTCGATGTTCACTTATATAAGATTAGCTCTTCTGGGCTAGAGTACAAGCTGAAAGTGATGAATTGATAAAGATTTGAAAGTTCTTTAACTATTACAAGCCAATTGATATTTGAGAATTGAGAAATTCAATAAGCAAGCTAAATATGAGCAATATTTTAAATTACAACCTAAATCAAATTGCCACCAGATTTGTAATTCTTCATACAAGCAGATGGAAGACGATGATAAATTAAATTCTCCAAAAATTATTGAGCTTCTTTCAATCCAAAAATTAAGGAAGTTCATTCTAAGTATGATTTTTAAAATCGATGATTTCCTTAATTAGATGAAATAATCTATGCTAAAAACTCCTGCATGTGCTCAGACATGGAGATTTAAAGTACAAATTCTAATATCTGAAAAGGCTATGCAGGCTAAGTTAGAATTAAATAAAAATATGAAATTAATCTCATGATTTAGAAATAAAATTATCTGAATTATTAAAACACCGACACTTTGCAATGTTTAAATTTCTTGTCGAGGATCTCATGGGTTGCTTGATTTAATCTTAGGAATAGGTTTAGGTTAACAAAATCTAAAACTCCAATTATTATAAAAAATTTCAACTTATTAAAATATTAAGAAGCTAATTCTACCATGTGACAGTAGATCTGATCCTCTATTATTAAACTAATAGAGGTGATATGATCAAGCAAACTCATAGACCCTAATGATGGCTGTGTTGAATGGAGATTTCAACTGGAGGGATACTTCCATCAAAATGTGATTCTAATTTCAAATCAAATTAACTCAAATTAAGTATCAATCTAAAAATTCTTAAATGAAATTCAATCTCTAAAAACTTAAAGTTAAAATCCAACCCACCTTCCGTAATTATTTGTTAAAGGTGACAAATTAAGAAAACTCTAGCTCACAAAGGAGTCAATGTCAAATCAAGTGTTCTACTATGTTCACTCTCAATCAATCTCATGTTAGTAAGGATGTGGCCCATGTCTTATGACTATGTGGCTTGGCCACTAGGCTCCACATTTGATGCAGTTACAACCAGAGTCCTCTAATCGAGTGATTTTTACCAAATGAAACCATTATATTATGATCATGATCGTAGCTCATATGCTCCCAAATGGATCTACCCTTTAAGTTGTGAATCATTGGGTACACTTGATATAGAAAAGAGCCCTCTGTAAGCTAAGGTAGACTTAAGCATGTCTCTTTAAATAAACACCACCCCAGGTCTACAAGGATTTCTTGGACGATGTAACCCATGTGTTGTTGATAAGGTTCCTTCGGTCAGGTTGGGTCGACTATATCCTCTGACTAAGTAGACTAGAGACCTCTATTGCCTGAGATGATGGAACCATGGGATCTAGATCGGGCATATCATCATTCCTCCAACCATCCGCTTTAAGCTAATAATGATGAATTTCATAAATTCTAAATTCTAAAACTCCACATCTTTGCTTATCGTTGCATTTAGCAACCTAACGACTAGCCTTAATCAAAAGTTCTCTCTCAGCATTGAGAGGGGTAATTAACTATAGGTGATTGCGCCTATAAGAAACTTGGAACCAGATCTAAAGTCCTCACTAAATGAGGATGAAATCTCTGGGTAGTGTCTTATCTATTATTTCATCTGCATTCTGAAAATTACACCGGCATTTTAAACCATACTCTTATTATTTGCGAGAGGTCGGTGGTGAATTTTTGAAGCCCACAAATTTCTGGCGACTCTACTGGGGACATGATTCTCTTTTCATCTTTGGCTAGTCATATACGTGCTATAGTAGAAATAAAATATTTAAATATTCAAAACAAAAATGGTGATTGAAATGTGCAATAAATTTAAATTATTAATGTATGAGACTCTATGTGAAATGAATTATTCTGTAAAGTATATATTTATTACACTATTATTTTATTCTATAGTACCTCTATATTTTGAAAGTATGGGGTGATATAATAATTACTAATTACTAATCTCATCTTTCACTTATGAAGAATGGATCTACAGAGCACACCTTTCACTATTCAGTTAGGGCATGGTGCAAACATCTGCTCAGCTAACGCCATCATCAATACATGAGATGTTGGAGCTACCATTCAATTTGGTAGTGTGAATTTCCCATCTATCATAACTATAACTCCTGAAGTACCCACCTATGATGCACTTATTCGAGGTCATACCGGAAGGCCTTAGTTCTTGAGCTCCTACTTGTCAAGCTCACCAACCAATTCTACCACCCTTGTTGAGTTTTCCAGATAGAGAACTTTAATTTTTGAAAGACTGGGTCAATCTGAGGCACAAGTCATGAAAATAACCATCACTAGGTAGAAAGTGTCAATCATACCTGAGAATGCGACCACTCTACCAGTTGAACCTTTCACACTAGGAAGGCATAATGCTGAAGCCTCCTTTTCTGGAGAAAAATTGAGTATAAGGCAAAAGAGAAGAAATGCTGAATTGTGAGCTCATCAGTTTCTGTCTGAATCCCTAACCATATGACCAGACTTGATGCTAGAAGCAAGTGTTCTCATTCATAACAAGTTTGAAAATCTCAAGTGGTTGAAAAGGAACACTTTCTACTAGTGATATCAAACAATCATTCTGGGCTTAACGAGACCAAGTTATAACCCCATAAAGGAGGCATCTTGAGACTCTATCCTTTAGAGTGCACAGGATGCTGAAAGTTATCTAGGAGAAAGGTCTTATGAAAAAGAGGTATCAAAAGTCAATTATCAAAGAAACCAAAATGCTCAACTATAAAAGCTACCATCAGTGGTAGTAAGAACTTAAGATCGTTTTAAACAAACCATGCATGGTGAGCATCAGGGCGTGACACCTGGACCGCATGACCAAGAATCCACTTTCGAAAGGTCCCGACAAAAGGGAAAAAAATATGGGGGCTGAAGCCTCGAGAAAAAGTAGTGATGCAGAAACTTCTTAATCTGGAAACAAGCTAACCCAGAGATAGTGGAGAAAGATAAATGCTAAACTGCGTGCTCAACAGTCATTATTCAAGTAGAAAATTGTACAACCCATCTATGGAACTAGAAGCTAGTGTTTCAACCCATAATAGATTTGACAGCCTGAGATGGGTAAAGTGGAACAGCTCTACTGATCAAATCAAATTATCTTTCTAGACCCAAAAATGTCACATTCCAGCTTCTCCAATGAGGAAACTCGAAACTGTATATGTAAGAGTACATCGAGTCCTCAAAGTTATTAAAGAAAAATGATCAATGAAAAGAGATCATGTCATCAGGGAGGCCAGAGTTTCTCCTTCAAGGAGACCTCCTCCTATAATCTTGACAAGATGTTAATCAATTCAAGTCCCGCATGATGAGCATCGAGGCGTGACACCTTGATCGCATGTCAAGGAATCCACTGTTGAAAGATCTCGATAAAAATGTAAGAAAATTTGGAGGCTAGAGCCTCGAAGTGAAACTACCTTTAAGAAAGGCAATGATGTGACATCTGAACTGTACTCCCACAAAATCCACTAATTATGCCAAAGTATTTGGAGCTGAAGCAGTCTTGCCACTTGAAGTTGAATTACTTTCACTCCGAGTAGTCATTCAACACAATCTCACTCAAGATGAGAATGTCCATCTACGGATGGAAGAGCTTGGCGTACCTAATGAAGTTAGATTACAAGCTCATCAAAATCTAAAAATTTATCGAGCAAATATGTCTAGGGATTTTGATCATACAGTGCGACCTCAAACATTCCAAAAAGGAGAATTGGTCTTAGTGTTAAGAAGAATAATTATTCATAATCGAAGAATTGGTGGCAAATTTAAGCCTAATTAAGGGGGGGGGGGATTTTTTCATTGAAGAAGTGTATCAAGGAGGGGCATACCAACTCATTGACCTAAAGGGTGAAAGACCAATGTCAATAATTAATGGTCGATACCTTAAAAAATATTATACATGATAAATACATTCTTGAATAACAATAGAAATCCCCATGCGAGATAGGGAGATTTTTGTAGTATATCTATTTAGGTCGACATCGTGCTTTATGCCGAGATGCCTATATAAATATATCTACTCAAGACAATAAAAAAATTTCTCTGAAAATTCCCCTATTACATAGAGGGCATTTTTAGATCTCTATATATAAATGAAGTCAATGCTACATGTTAAAACCTTTTTACGATCAAATATATCAACTCAAATATTGATATATTTTCTTAAATTATTTTAGAGCTCTTTTAAAGTGCTTTAAAATTTTCCCTGCAAGATAAGGGATTTTTTTACCTATTTATCTGAGTCGACATCATGCTTCAAACCAAGATCCTCAAATAAATATACATGATGATCAGAATGAGCTATGTTTATATATATTAAAGAAGTTCAAACTCTGTGATACATTTCTGAGCTAATCTGCAATCCTCCTCTTAGATAGGAGCCCCTTTTCATGATCAAGGTTATTCAATTCTCTCATGTGAAATAGGGGGCCTTCTTGTATATATATCCAGGTTGACATCGAGCTTTATGCCGAGAGCCTTGAATATATCTATAATTATTTTATTAAAGTTGCAGGCTCTTGCAAGAAACTAAAAGAATCTATTTCTACGCATGAAAAGATAGCCCTAAATATCAAGACAAAAAATTTCTTTCCAAGATTCATCAAATGTTGAAGATCAAGTTAGAAGAACTCACAATTTTGGAAGCTTCAATCAACTGAGTTAGAAAAATATCAACCTCTACATCCTGAAGTCTACGACGTAGATAAGTTTTATATCGAACTCAATAAGCCCACAAATGGCCGAGTTGCTGATACTCTCCTCGCTCAATAAATTGTAAGAAAAGGCCACAGTGAAAGAGCCCCCATTTGTTAGTCTGATGACCAAATCACCAACCCATCACAGCTTAAGTCGAAGATTGAAGTAGGTTCTAAAGGTCAAACTCAATAAGCCCAAAAATGGCTGAGTTGTTGATGCTCTACTCACTCAACAAGCCATAAGAAAAGGCCACAGTGAAAGAACCCCTGCTCATTAGTCCAATGATGATAGCTATTCAATCTCAAATCAGATCCAGCTTAGTGACTACAAGAAATCATAATCCAAGAGATCTTTATACCTGATCGATAGACCAAGATATTCTGAGGAAACTATCAATTCAGAAAATTCACCACTGGCCTCACACATTGAAGAGAGTATGATTTAAGTGTTGGTGTAATTTTTAAAAGGAAAATGGAATAGTAGATAAGACACTTTTGCCCTTATTTTCTGAGGACTTTATATCTGGTTCCAAGTTTCCAGTAGTCGCAAGTACCTATAGTTAATTACCCCTCTCAATGCTAAGATAAAATTTTTTATTAATGCTAGTTGTTAGATCATTTAATGCGTAGCGTATAGTAGCAGTATGTGGAGTTTAAAATTTGGGTTTTAGAATTTATGAAACTCATCATTATTAGCTTAAAGCGGATGGTTGGGGGAATGATGGCGCTCGATCTAGATCCGATAGTTTCATCATCCTGGGCTATCGTGGTCCCTAGTCTACTTAATCAGAGGAGGTAGTCTACCTAACTTGACCAAAGGATCCTTATCAGCAACACATGGGTTGTGCTGTCCAGGAAATTCTTGTAGACCTAGGGTGATGTTTGTTTAAGGAGATAGGCTTAAGTATACCTTAGCTGACATAAGGCTTTTTGCCATATCAGGTGTACCTTATGATTCACAACTCAAAGGAAAGAGTCATTGGGGAGCATACGAGCTATGGTCATGATCGTAATATAATCGTTTCATTTGGTGACCACCTGATTCGAGGACTCTGATCGTAACTACATTATATGTGGAGCCTACTAGGCCAAGCCATGCAGTCAGAGGACACAGACCACATCCTTACTAGCATGAGATTGATTGAGAGTGAACATGGTAGAACACTTGACTTGACATTGGCTCCTTTATGAGCTAAAGTTTTCTTGATTTGTCACATCTGACAAATAATTATGAAAGGTGGATTGGATTTTAACTTTAAGTTTTTAGAGATTTAATTTCATTTAAGTTTTTTAGATTAATACTTAATTTGAGTTATTTTGATTTGAAATTATATTCACATTTTGATGGAAGTATCCTTATGGTTGAAATAACCATTCAACACAGCCATCTTGGGGTTTATGAGTTTGCTTGATCCCGTCGACTCTATTAGTTTAATAATAGAGGATCAGATCTACTGTCATATGATAGAATTAGCTTCTCAGATATTTTAAAAAGTTAAAATTTTTTATAATAACTGGATTTTTAGGTTTTGTTCACCCGACACGGTCCAAGCGGGAACCCTCGCGATCCTCGACACTAAATTTAAACATTAGGTCATCGGGGCCCATGTGGGTGTTTTAATAATTCAAATAATTTTATTTCTAAATCATGAGATTAATTTCATATTTTCATTTAATTCCAACTTAGTCTACACAGCCTTTTTAGACATTAAAATTTGCACTTTAAATCTCCATGTCCGAGCACATGTAGGTATTTACAACTTAAAAAATTTCATTTAATCAATGAAATTATTGATTTTGAAAATATAATTAGAATAAGAATTTTCTAATTTTGGATTGAAGGAAGCTCCTTCATTCATGCAGAATTTAATTCAGTGTCGTCTTCTGTCTACTTGTACAAAGAATTGCATATCTTATGGCGTTGAAGGGAGTTTGATTTAAGTATTTAAGGATTGAATTTCATTTAACCATTTAACACTTAATGACATGTTAGATTTTGCATTTAGATTGACATTTAATTTAAGTTAATTTGATTTAAAATTAGAATCTTATTTTGATGGAGGTATCCCCTCTGGTTGAAATCACCATTCAACACAGCCATCATTGGGGTAGTTACTTGATTAATTTGAATATATTTAAGAGCTTCAGATCATGTCAACTTTATTTAGCTCCTAACGAAGGATAGGATCTACTATCATATATAGAATTAGCTTCTCAGATATTTTAATAAGTTGGAATTCTTATAATAATTGAATTTTTAGATTTTGTTAACCTAGACCCAGTCTTAAGACCAAATCGGGAAGCAACCCATGCAGCATCCTCAGACACTAAGTTTAAGCATTCAACATAGTGTCGGGGCCCATACGGGTGTTTTGAGAATGTAGATAATTTTATTTCTAAAGCATGAGATTGATTTTATAATTTCATTTAATTCCAACTTAGCCTACGCAGTCTTTTCAGACATCAAAATTTTTACTTTAAATCTCCATGTCCGAGCACATGCAGTATTTATAGCTTAAAAAGTTCATCTAATCAATGAAATTATTGATTTTAAAAATCATAATTAGAATAAGAATTTTCTAATTTTGGATTGAAGGAAGTTCCTTCATTCGTGCAGAATTTAATTTAATGTCGCTCGTCTTGCTTATACAAATAATATGATTCTGATTATGGAGCAGAATTAGGTTTGTATATGCAATTGAAAATATTGCATCTTTGCTTGACTTATTAATAAACATATAACCCTCCATTAGTCATCACATTCAATTTTTGTTCTCCCCAAGAAAGCTATTATATCTTCTTTAAGCAAGCTTATCCAAAATGAGGCTCTTTTCAAATATGAGTCAATTATTCACTATGAAGTCTTGACCATACTTGCTAATATGTTATTTAGTTTTAGTGAGAATTTTTCAAGCATATATATGAATTCTTATCAACCATCAACTAGATCTCACTTATGCTATGAGCCTTCTAAAGAAGTTTTGGCTCTTAGTCGAGGTTCTTCGAATTCTTTTATTTTCCCGAAAGATCGCTTTCCCAAAATGCACCCTGCTTATGAAGCTTATCTGATTTTCACTTTAGCTTGAATCTAGCACTCAACCAATCTCTTGTGCTTTAAACCTAACTTTAAGTGCAAGATCTAAATGATCCTTTTAAAGGCCACATTCATGAATGATCATGAGTTGCCTAATTGAATTTGTGCTTGTGAGAAAGCTACCAAATCAATTGTGCACCTTTGTTCTCAATTTGAAATTGGACATTTGGATTTACCACCAATTATTGATCATTTGATATTCAATTGAAGTCCTTACTTCATTTGACATCAAATGCGATCGCTCAAATGCTTAATTAATATTGTTCATATTGATTACTTGTTCACGAATTTTAACACTTTGAATTTTCAAAGAGAAGCTTTACTTACATAAAAGGACATCCAATCTAATATGGATTTATCCTCAACTCCACATCAAATTTCATGCTTGTTAAAAATCGAACTTCAAACTTATTATGAGTCTTTTGTGAGTTAGTATTGGCCTCCTCAAATTTTACTTGCATTTTAAATAAGTGTTCTATTCTTTTAAATTTTTTCTTTAAGTGCTCTCACTCCATTTCTCTTTGATTTAACGTTTAACTTCATATTTATTATATATCTTTTTGTTTAACTTAAGTTTAGATGATTTTCATTTGAATTTGTTCAAGTCTTAAAATTTTAGTATGAATTTCGGTAGTATTTCGATTGTATTCTAGCGTCATCCCTGCATAGGGGGCTGCATCAGAACTATTTTGGCATACCCAGTATGCCCTAATAAGCATAGCGAGTTGTATTTTGTGACATCATAGCCATCTCTTCACACCCATTATGCCTTAATGGGCATTAGCAAGGTCTTGAAACCTACAAGTAGCAAACATATATAATTTTTACATATTTAAGCCTCATCTTTTTTTTCTAAGTCTTAGATTTTAACAAAATTTTGGCAGAATTTAGGCATAAGGGGAGTGACATTTAACAATTTTAGCTTTTTTGGTATGCCCTAATGAGCGTAGTGAGTGGTGTCTTGCGATACAACATCCGATTTTCATCTTGACACACTCTAATGAGCATGACAAGGACTTCAAATCTAGCAGGAGAAGTACACAATTCTCATTTCCTTTAGATGCTGCCAGATGCAAAGCTGTGTGACTGTTACTATCAAATTACAGGGATCTAAACCACATTTAAGAAGTTGATGCAACAACTGATCATCTCTGTTGATGACAGCAAAATGAAGAGAGAGAGGCAAATCCATTCTTCCACGAAGGTGTTCTCGCCTCTCATAACTCCCTCCATAATGGGTCCTTCGCTCTTTCAAATAGGTAGTTGTTCATTATTATAGTCTGTCTCCAACATTTTCTTGTACAATGCTAAGAAATGAAGTTTGTTCATCCTCAACAAACACAGTTTTTTGGTTCAAACTATAAATAATCGGCTGTAACAAAGAACTCCAATCTCCCTAAAAACAAAATTGGCCTATCTTTGCCTCTCTAACAACCTATTCAATTCCACCTTTGCAATCTATTTGATCAACAGTGCTAGTAACCAGTATGTAAAAATCATATGGTACTTCATTCTGTAGGATCACATCCTCCTTTGGGGGGGAATATTCAGCTTTCATCTCTAACACCAATTGGAAAAGTAAATCATTAGAAACCCCTTGTAATAAATAGACCCTTTGCACAAGATTATAGAAAAGATAATGAGCAATGCTAGATCAGATGGATTTTGGAAGCGCATCAAGAGCCTCCTATTAGAAGAACAACTGGGCCGTTTCATAACGAAGGGTAAGCCGTAATACCGAGTTCCAACAAGACAATAGAAGAGCATACGGCTAGCCTCTACATCCATGGTGACATATCCCGAGTACTAGTTGAACTCCTCACTGGGTTGGCCAGGGAGACGATTGATCTGGCTAAACTTCTGCTGTAGTGGCAAAGTGGTGGTTACTGTCACTACCGCTATCATCAATCCATTAACTCCTAGAAATCTAAGGTACTCATTGTTCGGTTATTCCAGTAGAGTCAAAAGGGGGGGTGGATTTAACCGTGGTGATTATGGTGTGTTGTTTTCGACGACAGTTAGTTTGTAATTTATTAAATGAAATGAAGAGTGGAACACCAGCGGGAGCGATTAAGGAAGAATCATACTTGCTATTTTGAAGAGATGGGAGAGAACAGTTTTGGAACCATTGGATTTGAAGGGGAGCAATTTTTTTTTGGCTTTCATTTTATTTTATTTTAAGGAGGCCAAAATGAGGAGTGGAATGAATTCAATCCAAATGAGAATGTAGGAAAGAGGGCTTTCGATTTTCTTTTTTTTTTCTTCTTTTCTCTATCTTTGTTTTATTTTGTTATTATATATATATATATATATATATATATATATATATATATATATATATATATATATATATATATATATATATTTTACTATTTTTCTTTTCCCTCTCCCCACCTCCAAATGCCTCCCAATAAATATGATATGCACATAACGTGGATCGTATTTGTTGTGAGCTAATTTGTAGCTCCTTAGTGTAGCTCGTTATTTTCTCATTGTTTAAGTTTTTTTATGCTGTCACCTATGTTCTTATATTTATTTTCTCTGATCATTTGATAGGAGAATGTTTAGTTGGCGGAGATCTGATGACTTGTCTTCTAGTGAGCCTAGAGAGGAGGCTATTTGGTTGGATATTGACAGACATGCTCCTCATGGAGATACTGATATCATGGATAGGATTGAGCAGCACACTGATATGTTGAGAGGAAGTGATCTTTACCAGGGTTTCTTTGCACGCTCCTCCATGCTTTCTAACTACACATCAGACTCTTTTGCTTCTAAGGATCTTGCATATTGGGTGGCTATCATTAAGCTGAAATGCAGGGACTACAACCTTCTGGATAGCATAATAGCTCAGGTCAGTTCTAAATATTGTGATATTTTATAGCATACTTCTGACAGCATTGATCATACGAGATAGTGTAGACGCTGAGCCATCGTTAGTTACAATCGTGCTCATCATACTTGCTTCGAGATCATCCATTGGCAGGATTCCTAGTCTTCTACATGGATACGTCACATGGGCTAGATATTTCTTGCAAGCTCACAGAGGTACTTTACGGACGACTGGCATTTATGAGATAGTATACATGTCTTTGTTTCATTTTGGAGGTATGCCTTTGAAGTGGCGGAGTTTTGGGATACTAGTAGTAACACTTGTTGGGTTGGCCCGGAGGAGTTGAATTACACTGGGGATCTACATGTCGGTCGCCTTACGGTGTTTGGTTACCATTACGAGGAGTGCATTCTGCCTGATGATGAGTTATTCTACAAGTAGCCTTTAGATGATAGTGATCAATGAGATAGGTTAGCCATGCCTCCTATTTATATTGATCTTTTGAGCTATTATCACCAGACTTTCATGGCATTAGGATGATCTAGATGATCACATGTTACATTGTCTATGCGTGCATGGATTCAGAGCTTCTTACAGGATTATGCTTTATCTTAGGAGACTATAGTACTACATGATCCTTTTCTCTTGGGTGTGTCTGATGGCAGTTATTTATCTAAGGAGACTACAGAGCTTACTTTACCAGCAGGGGGAACTTCTCCAACTATGCATAGATTGAGTGAGGATTTATTCTTAACATGATTTATAGTGATATGGCTCTACATTTTGTACTCCCCATTACAGAGGGGTTGGTTTGCCCATGTGCTTTATTAGCAACCAACATGATCTTTCGAGGTGAGCGAGTTTCTCTGGCCCAACAGTGTTAGCCAAGATTTACAGGATATTGGGGTTGATTTCTAAGGCAGATTCTCTAAGTTGTGAGATGTGATTCTACCTTGGGTGTACTTGTACGCTTGGATTCACCTTCACATACATGGTTCCTTTGCTTGTTTTGAGTGCCCAGCTTACTTTTCAGAGCGAGGATGTCCCATGGTTTTGTAGTTATACCGAGCATCATCCACTTTGGAGATGGAGCAGATTCACATCTTCTTCTTTGCTCCTCATTTGGTCAGAGATCAATTTTTGTTAGTTCACCAACCATACATATTTGGTCTACCATCTGACTTGATGGAGGTTGATCTCATTAACAATTTTGATGAGAATGGCGGATATTCATTGCTTCGTGGTAGACGGACATTGAGAGTAGCTGAGTACTTTTTAAGTTTATGTCCAGGATGGTTATGTTATCAATTTGGTTAGTCGATTGTTATAGAGGGCTATCAGCTCAATTGGCTTGCACGACAGATTGATTTCTTCCAGTCAACAGCTCATGATGGTAGGTCATTCATCTCTGGTGTAGTGGACATTAGGAAGATCAGGATGATTCCCCTTAAGACACACTATTTTTGTTGTTTGGCTACATTTACTGAGGCTTGGTACTGGCTTTCACTATCGGATAGCTCCTCCACAAAATCACATAGCGGTTAGTTATACCCATCTCACATGGGCACGACTGTCTTTTGTTCTTTTCTTAGAGCATGGTGCCAGAAGATATGAACGGAGGGTGAGATCTTTAGGAGTTTCTCAAGGTCAAAAGCCTCGTCGTTAGTCACCACCAATAGGAGATAACATCGCTAGATGTATAATCACTATCTTTCTCTTTTTCAATGCTTCTGTTATCTCTCTTTGTTATATCATTAAGATATATTCAATGTACCTGGTATTTTAATTTGATTCGTGACAGATGCACCAGTTGATGAGCATGTCAGGGCTGAGGACACCACTCCTCATAGCAGAGTTAGAGCTAGGTATTCTACTCCTAGCTACATTGAGATTTCTTCGCCAACTCGCAGATGTAAGTGTAGTCAGCCTATAGAGCCTATATGAGCTTCGATTGATTGTTCCATGAGTCTACTTCCACAGTGACTACTGACTCCTAACAAGGTGCCATAGGTGTCAGATAGTATTGGATATGCTACTGAGGACTTTGGAGTTGAGCCTTCGTGTGTGCCAACCTTTGATACTACCACCTCAGATTTTGCTACTTTTTATGTGGAGCCACTTTTCCTTACTAAGCCTTACTCTATCCATTCTCCTAGGGAGACTTCTAAGGTCAGAGACCTCGTACCTAGTAGGGCTTCTACTGAGCTAGCATATAGCTTTGGAGCTTATCAGATAGTGAAGGTTAGCGAGGACTATGCCACTTATGACACACCAATTCAGTCAGATTCTCCATGTTCAGGTATTTTCTTTCTCTCTTTGTTCTTTAGTTGCACTTCTTTACATTTACTACTCTGCTTTATGCTAATTATTTTCATTTATTTCTTGTAGTACACGAGGTTACGGTGAGATCTATCACCGATATCCATCTTCACCAGATCCACGCGACAGTGCCATGCAGGATTACAACCTGTTGTTTTTGAGGGATGTGATTTCTATGCTTACTCCGGGCTCACCAAAGTTAACAGACTGCTTCACATCATATGCGAACCTCATTCTAGATCTTCTAGCTCTCACTAGTTTGGAGGAGCAGATTCTCAAGTACTTGGAGGCTCTTTGTAGAGACAAAGAGTTTTTGATCCACCGAATGAGATCACTCAAGATCGCCCATCACTTCATTGGCGAGCTTGACTAGGTTTATAGGAGGCACCTAGCACATGATAAGTTGAGAAGAGTGTTGAGGCTCCAACACCGTTAGAGGTCGATAGATGCCACGAAGGACAGCCTACCGGATCAGGAGTTGAAGAGGGATCTGAGGATATCTTGCCGAACTTCAGCCGAAAAGGAGAGCTCGGGCTATAGAGGAGCAACACCATTACCGTGCACGCATGAGCTATGAGGCAGGTCGCTTTGACTAGAGCGGAGGCCTTATAGTTGGATGAGAGTGAGCATGTCTTTAGCTTATTCAAGATAGCTTCAGGAGCTTCGGTCTAAGCTTCCTTGATGTACCTTTTCTTTTTATCTCTCTTTTTATCAGTCATGTATCATCTTGTTCTCTTAGTGGAAAATCAATATTTCTCTCTTCTTTGTTTTGTACTACACTTGAGATTTTCTATCTTCATCTTCATATATCTTTAAGATATTTTACGTTATAGTCTGTTAATCAATTAAGAGAATTTTTTATTTTGAATGGCTTGGACATGTTAAGTCGAGTCAGCTTGAGGCAGAATAGCTATTGTCATCTGACTAGCAAGCAGGGGCTCTACCACTATGACCTTTTTTTACGGCTTGTTGAGTGTGAAGGGCAGTCAGTGACTCGACCACATTTGGGCTTGTTGAGTCTGATGGTCAGGACCTACTTAAGTTCTGGACTTGAGTTGTAGATGGACTTGTGCTTCTTCAACTTAACAATATCGAAGTTTACAAATCAAGAGTCCTCTCATTTGACTTTTAGGACTTTCATAAGCATAGAAGATGATTCTTTCAACTGCAAGATCATCTTATATGCAACTTGTTCAAAGGTACATCTTTACTATTCATGATAATCAACAATACCTTTAACATTTGAATAATAGAGTAATTAAATGGGGATCTCGGTTCAAAGTATGATGTCTACCCGAATCAAAATATATTCAAGGATCTCGTCTTATGGCATGATATCAACCCATATGAAAATAAAGAAATGCCCTCTGTCTTGCATGGGGAATTCTTTAACACATTTGAAAAAATTTTAAGATGAAATTAAACAAATACATTAATATTTGAGTTGATATTTTTTCTCTTAAGAGACCTTAACACATAATATGGATTTCATCTATATATAGAGATCTAAAAATGCCCCCTATGTAACAGGAAAATTTTCACAAAAAATTTATCTTGAGTAGGTATATTTATTTAGAGATCTCGGTATGAAACACGATGTCGACCTAAATAGATATACTAAAAAAATGCCCCTGGTCTGGCAAGGGGATGTTTGCTTTATTTTAGAAATATATTTTTGTGTTACGAGAGAATTTCCAAGCTAAACTTATGCAGGTAATGAAGGTGAGGAATAAATAGTATTCTCAACACCATGATCAATTCTCTTTTGAAAAGTTTTGAGGACATACCGATGATCGCATTCTTTGACGCCGCCGATAGGCTTCTAAATTTTACTGAGCTTTTAACCTAGATTCATCAAGCGCATTAAGCTCTTCCATCCATAGACGGGCATTCTCATCTTGAGTGAGATTGTGTTGAATGGCTACTTAGAGTGAAGGTAGTTCAACTTCAAGTGAAAAGGCTACTTCAGCTCCAAATACTAGCACATAATGAGTGAATTTTATGGGAGTACAAGTCAAGATGTCAAGTCATTACCTTTCTTTAAGGTAGTTTCACTTTGAGCTTTTGGCCCCCAAATTTGCTTACCTATTTGTCAGGACATTTCCACGATGGATTCCAAGACATGCGATTGAGGTGTCATGTCTCGATGCTCACCGTGTAGGACTTGAATTGGTTGACATCTTATTGAGGTTGTAGGAGGAGGTCTCCTTGGAGGAGTAACTCTAGCCTCCCTGATGACAGGACATTCATATTTTCTTTTTATCAGTCTTTTTTCTTCTTAGCAACTTTGATGACCCAATGCACTCTTGCATATTCAGTTTCGAGTTTCCTCATTGGAGAAGCTAGAATCTGACATTATCGAGTCCAAAAGAACTGTTTGATTTGACCAGTAAAGCTATTCAGTTTTACCCATCTTAAGCTTTCAAACTTGTTATGGGTTGGAACATTCGATTCTGGTTCCACAACTGATTGTATAATTTTCTGCTTGAACAATTACTATTGAGCAAGCAGTTCAAAATTTATCTTTCTCCACGCTTTGCTTGCTTTCAAGATGAAGAAGCTTGCATCGCTAGTTCTTTCTCGAGGCATCCATATTTATTTTTCGTACCGGGACCTTTGGCAGATTCCTGGACATGCGATCCAGGTGTCACACTCCGATGCTCACCGTGCAGGGCCTATTTAGAATGATCTTTAGCATTATCCACTAAGAGTAGCCTTTTTATTGAAGTTGTTTTTATTTTCTCTGATAATCAGGCATTGATACTTTTCCTTCATAAGACCCTTCTTCTTGACAATTTTCAGCACCATGCGCACTTTAGAGGATAGAGTCTCGGGATGCCTCCTTTGTGTTGTTATAGCTTAGTGTCGTTGTCCCTAGAATGATTATTTGATATCATCAGCAGAGCTATTTCTTTTCACCCACATGAGATTTTCAAACTTTTTGTGAGTGGGAACACTCGCTTATGGCATCAAGTGTGGTTGCATGGCTAGTGATTCAAGCAACAACTGCTGACCTCACAGTTCAGCACTTCTTCTCCTTTGCCTTCTACTCAATTTTTTTCTAAAAGAGGAAGCTTCAGCATCATGCCTTCATAGTGCGAAAGGTTTGATTGGTAGAGTTGTGTTATTCTAGAAAACTAAAGTAACAGTTCTCCAAGTAACTTTAAACTTTAATTATATTATATTTTGCTGCTATTATAGCTTAGATTCGACTAGCCAAAGTTGGAAAAAGAAATCTATCTCCACTGGAGTCGCTAGAAATCTGTAAGCTTCAAAAATTCACCACCGACCTCTCGCAAATGAAGAGAGTATGATTTAAGTGTCTGTATAATTTTTGAAGACATATGGAATAGTAGATAAGACACTACCCAGAGATTTCTCCCTCATTTGGTGAGGACTTTAGATCTGGTTCTAGGTTTCCTATAGGCATAAGCACCTATAGTTAATTACCCCTTTCAATGCTAAGAGAAAACTTTTTAAAATAGATTGTTTAACTTAGCACATAAGAAAGATGTGGAGTTTAAAATTTGGATTTTACAGTTTATGAAATTCAACTTATTAGCTTAAAGCGGATGGTTGGGCGAATGATGACATGCCTGATCTAGATCCCATGGTTCCATTAGCCCGGGTTGTCGTGGTCCCTAGTCTACTTAATTGAAGAAGGTAGTCGACCTAACCTGATCGAAGAATCTTTATCAGCAACACATAGGTTATGTTGCCTAAGAAATCCTTGTAGACTTGGGGTGATATTTGTCTAAGGAGACAGACTTAAGTCTACCTTAGCTCAAAGAGGGCTTTTTGCCCTATCAAGTGTACCCTATGATTCACAACTCAAAAGGCAGAGCCATTTTGGAGCATACAGCTACGATCATGATCATAATATAATGGTTCCATTTGGCAGAAATCACCCAATCAGAGGACTCTGATCATAACTACATCATATGTGGAGCCTACTAACCAAACCACATAGTTAAAGGACATGGATCACATCCTTACTAGCATGAGATTAATTGAGAATGAACATAGTAGAACACTTGATTTGACATTGGCTCCTTTGTGAGCTAGAGTTTTCGATTTGTCACAATAATATAAAGGTGTATTGATATTTTAACTTTAAGTTTCTAGATTGAATTTTATTTAAGAGTTTTTATATTGTTACTTAATTTGAGTTAATTTGATTTGAAATTAGAATCACATTTTGATGGATGTATCCTCCTGCTTGAAATCACCATTCAATACGCCCATCATCGGGTTTATGAGTTTGCTTGATCATGTCGATTTTATTAGCTTAATAATAGAGGATCAGATCTACTATCACATGACAGAATTAGCTTCTCAGATATTTTATTAAGGTGAAATTTTTTATAATAATTAGATTTTTAAGTTTTGTTAACCCGTACCCGATCCTAAGACCAAACCGAGAAGCAACTCATGCAACATCCTCAAACACTAAATTTAAACATTCCGCATAATGTCGGGGCCTAGGCGGGTGTTTTAATAATTCAAATAATTTTATTTCTAAATCATGAGATTAATTTCATATTTTCATTTAATTCTAACTTAGCCTGTGCTATCTTTTTAGACATTAAATTTGCACTTTAAATCTCCATATCCGAGCACATTCATGTATTTATAGCATAGAAAATTTTATCTAATCAATGAAATTCTTGATTTAGAAATCATAATTAGAATAAGAATTTTTTAATTTTGGATTGAAGGAAGCTCCTTCATTCATGTAGAATTTAATTTAGTGTCACATTATGTCTGCTTGTACGAATAATTACTATTCCTGTGGCATTGAAGGGAGTTTGCTTTAAGTATTTAAGGATTAAATTTCATTTAACTATTTAACATTTAATGACATGTTAAATTTTGCATTTAAATTGACATTTAATTTAAGTTAATTTGATTAGAAATTAGAATCACATTTTAATGGAAGTATTCCCACCGGTTGAAATCACCATTCAATACAGCCATCATTGGGATAGTTACTTGATTAATTTGAATATATTTAAGAATTTTAGATCCTATCAACTCTGGTTAGCTCCTAACAGAGGATTGGATCTATATGACAAAATTAGCTTCTCAGACATTTTAATAAGTTGAAATTCTTATAACAATTGGATTTTTAGATTTTTTAACCCGAACCCGGTCTTAAGACCAAACCGGAAAGCAACCCGCGTAGTATCCTCACACTAAGTTTAAGCATTCAGCATAGTGTCGGGGCCCATGCGGGTGTTTTGAGAATGTAGATAATTTTATTTCTGAATCATGAGATTGATTTTATAATTTCATTTAATTTCAACTTAGCTGCGATTTTTCGACATTAAATTTTACACTTAAATCTCCATGTTCGAGCACATGCATGTATTTATAACTTAGAAAATTTAATCTAATCAATGAAATTATTGATTTTCAAAATCATAATTAGAATAAGAATTTTCTAATTTTGAATTGAAGGAAGCTCCTTCATTCGTGCAAAATTTAATTTAGTGCCACATTTTGTCTGCTTGTACAAAGAATTACAGATCTGATAGCGATTGTGGAGCAGAGTTAGGTTTGTATCTGCAATTGAAAATGTTGCATCTTTGCTTGACTTATAAACAAACATATAACCCTCCATTAGTCATCACATTAAATTTTTGTTCTCCCCAAGCAAGCTATTATATCTTCTTTAAGCAAGCTTATCCAAATTGAGGCTCTTTTCAAATATGAGTTAATTATTCACTAAGAAGTCTTGATCATACTTTAAAATTATTTAGTTTAGTGAGAATTTCTTATGAAGCTTATCTGATTTTCATTTTAGCTTGAAAGTATCACTCAACCAATTTCTTGTGCTTCAAACCTGACTTTAAGTGCAAGATCCAAATGATCCTTTTAAAGACCATATTCATGAATGATCATGAGTTGCCTAATTAAATTTGTGTTTGTGAGAAAGCTACCAAATCACTTGTGCACGCTCGTTCAATTTTAAATTGGACATTTGGACCGCCAATTATTGGTTATTTGATATTCAACAAAAAATCCTTACTTCATTTGACATCAAATGCAGCGTTCAAATGCTTAATTAATATTATTCATATTTATTACTTGTTCATCAATTTAACACTTTGAATTTTCAAAGAGAAGCTTTACTTACATGATAAGACATCCAATCTAATATGGATTTATCTTCAACATCACATCAAATTTCATGCATGTTAAATATCAAACTTCAAACTTATTATGAGTCTTTTGTGAGTTTAGTATTGGCCTTCTCAAATTTTACTTGTATTTTAAATAAGTGTTCTATTCTTTCAAAAAATTTCTTTAAGTGCTCTCACTCTATTTCTCTTTGATTTAACATTTATCTTTATATTTACGTATATCTTTTTGTTTAACTTAAGTTTAGATGATTTCCATTTAAATTTGTTTTAAGTCATGAATTTTTTAAATTTACAAGATTTGATAGTTTTCCAAATATTCATGTCGATCATAACTATTTTGTTTATCAGATTCTAATGATGTCTTTGACACCACAAGTTCTCGCACCCACTACGCCTAATGAATTAGCGTGGTCTTTAAACCGCAAGTAGAAACATATATAATTTTCACATATATTAGCCTCCCTTGTTTTTTTTTAAATCCCATTTGTATTTGACGATTTCAAAGATAGGAGCGATCTAATAATTTTAGCTACATAAGCTAATGAGGTAATGAGGTGTCTTACCACAACCAATTTTTATCTCGTCATGCCCTAAAGAGCATGATGAGGCCTTCAAACCTCGACAGTTGGGATTTGCACCATAATCTTGTAGGAGAAGTACACAATTCTCATTTCCTTTAGATGATGCCAGATGCAAAGCTGTGTGACCGTTACTATCAGATTCACAAGGATCTAAACCACGTTTAAGAAGTTGATGCAACAACAGATCATTTCCTCTTATGACAGCAAACAAAGAGAGAGAGAGAGAGAGAGAGAGAGAGACAAATCCATTCTTCTCCAGCTAGTGTTCTCGCCTCTCAAAACACCCTCCATAATTGGGTCCTTACTCTTTCAAATACCGAGTAGATTGTTCATTATTATAGTCTGTCCAAACATTTGCTTGCACAATGCTAAGAAATGAAGTTGGTTCATCCTCAACAATTGGCATAACT
Organism: Cymbidium sinense; assembly: GCA_021442155.1. NCBI lineage: Eukaryota > Viridiplantae > Streptophyta > Magnoliopsida > Asparagales > Orchidaceae > Cymbidium > Cymbidium sinense. Next base: position 76,416,169 of record CM038217.1, on the reverse strand, counting down.
TTTTTTATTCAATAAATAATGGGACTAGAATAAAAACTCCAATCTCTCCAAAAAAAATTGGCTGGCTTTGCCTCTAACAACCTGTTCAATTCCACCTTTGTGATCTATTAGATCAACAGTGACCAATATGTAAAATCGATGGTGCTTCATTCGAGGATCACATCCTCCCTTGGGGAAATATTCAGCTTTCATCTTTGACACCAATTGGAAAAGTAAATCATTAGAAACCCCTTGGAATAAATAGACCGTTTGCACAAGATTATAGAAAAGATAATGAACGATGCTAGATCGGATGGCTTTTTGAAGCGCATCCTGTTGTTGAAGAACAACCTCAATCACCGCACGAGGGGCCGAATGCAAGTTCCAACAAGCCAATAGAAGGGCGCACGGCTAGCATTTACGTCCACGGTGACATATCCCGAGTATTGGTTGAACTCCACACTGGGTTGGCCAAGGAGACGATCGATCTGGCCAAACTTCTGTTGTAGCGGCAAAGTGGTGGTTACTGCCGCTACCACTGCTGTCAATCCTTTAACTCCTTGAAATCTAAGGTACTCATTGTTCGGTTATGTCAACAGAGTCAAAACAATGAGTGCGGTGATTATGGTGTGTTGTTCACAACGAGATAGTTAGTTTGTAATTTATTAAACAAAATGAAGAGTGGAACACAAGAATGGTTAAGGAAGAATCATACTTGCCATTTTAAGGAGATGGGAGGGAACAATTTCGGAACCAGAGGCGAGATCGGTTGAGCGAGAGGGAGCAATTTTTTTTTTTTTTTTGCTTTTGTTTTTATTTTATTTTAAAGAGGCCGAACGAGTGAATGAGTGGAATGAAAAGTGAGTGAGGTGAGGCTTTCTCAATTTTCTTTTCTTCTTTTCTCTCTCTTTTTATTTTGTTATTATATTATAAATATAATATATATATATATATATATATATACATATATTATTATTATTACATATATTATTATATATATATATATTCGATATATATATATTATTCCATATTAATATATATATTATTTCTTTATTATTGATAACATGCATTCATTATATTATTATATTATTTTTAATACTATTGTTATTACATATTATTATTATTAATATATATTAAGATTGATTATTATTATTTTGTTACACATAGCATATATTTATTATTATAATGTACATATTATTACATACATACGCATACATATTATATTATTATTTCAATTACATATGAGATATTATTTAATTGCAGATTAAGATTTTAATGCAGATACATGTTTTATTTTTATACTATGTATATACTTGTATTATTATTGAGAGAGAGATTATATATATATAAAGATAAGATATATTATTATTAGATGAAATATTATATTAGCTATTATATTACATATATTATTATTATATATATATATATAAGATATATATATATATATATATGTGATATATAATACATATATATATGTATGTATGTATATATATATATGTAGATGATGTATATATATATATGTATGTATGTATATATGTATGTATATATATATATATATATATATATATATATATATATATATATATATATATATATATATATATATATATATATATATAGATATATATATATATATATATATATATATGCACTACTATTTTTTCTTTTCCCTCTCCCCCTTTTTCTTTATTTCCAAGAAATGGGATACCAAAGAGGATCAACAACCCATCACGCACTGATGAGCGTGATGATTTGTATTTTAAAATACCTGAGCTGATTTTCATCTCGCTATGCCCTGATGAGCATGACAATATCTTCAAACCTGTATAAAACAAAATACAATACAATTTTCATACACATATCATTTTCATAACTTTGGCAATTTGGCAATAATGACAATCAACTTGAAGAGATTGGTTGATTTGAAGATTTCAGTAATCAGAGATTTCTTGTTTTTTTTGATTTCAAGTGTGAGTGACGAGCTTGAGACAAGATAGAGGTTTCAGCTTGTGCTTGAAGGGAGAGGAAAGTTGGCCAAGGAGGAGATACCCGAGAAGATGGGTTACAGTTTCCAATCTAGGAGAAACTGAAGCTACTGAGATGGGATTTCCGTTAGGTTATATACAACTTGCAATTTTACTGGGAGAGAAGGTAAGAAACAGAGATAAGATAATCGGTGAGCTGGGAATGATCGATGGGATGAGGATCAAAGGCCATTAGCTTGCATTTGCTAGAGAAGAAGCCGAGAGATGAGAAGAAGCTTGCTGAAATTCTGGAACAATGAGATCGAGAGGAGCAGGCAGCACAGGGAGACAATAGCTTCTCGTGTGAGGGGAGAAAGTGCTACGGGTAGGAGAGTGATTGTTGAGAGAATCCTGCTTTGATGGCAGAGTTGTCTCTGGGCTACCAAAAGGGAATGTCGGAGAAAGATTGACGAGGTTGATTGAGGGTTACAGAGGATGGTGTGCTTGCAATTTGAGGGACACGGAATGAGAGAACTTTGATGATGGAGTACATTTTTTCTGTCGTTTGTAAAAAGAAAGGCCGGAGGAGGGAGATGGGGCTTACGGTGAAGTTCGGTCAGCGATTTGAGGAAGGATTTGAGGAGAATCGATTGCGGCTTTCAGCTTGAAGCTCAAAGGAGGACGAGAGCGTGAGAAGGGTTTCGAACGAGAGGAGGCGAGCGTATGTAAGGAATCGAGAGCTGTGCGAATGCGAGATTTCTGTTAGGAAGAGCGGATGCAGAAGAGAGTGAGGTTTCATTTCGGATCGAGACTGTGAGAGGCCGAGCGAACGTGAGGAGAGAAAAAAAAATAAAACCTTCCAGTTTCCTGTAGAGCCGAATAGGAATTCTTAAAAAATTAATTTCGTTTATCTCTAAGCAAAACCGTCAAGGACAACACGTGTTTGGGTTATTTTATGAGATTTTTTATTTAAAATATTTACATATACCGTATAAAGTTAAATGATAATTATTATCATTTTTTAATTATGCTATATCTAATAAAATGATAATTAATGATATATATATATATATATATATATATATATATATATATATATATATATATATATATATATATATATATTAACAATAGTTGTATAATTTAAGATATATGTATGCTGCCAATTAGCTGAAAATTTTAACGGAATCTGTAACAAAATATATACATAGTCTAAATATTTCCAAATTTTTTCCGAAATTTTTTCCATTTTTGCCCCGATTGTGCATCTATAAATACCCCCCACTTGGAGTCATGTAAGGAGACATAATTTTTCCTATATGCTCTAACGTTTCGATGAGAGAAATTATCTAGCAGAAGTTTAGGGGCTAAGAGTAATATTTTTTTTCTTTTATCAGCAAAGCTTTGACTTTCTTTTGAAAAAATGTTATTTACTTTGTTGATTAAGACCCATAGTTCATATGACGAGACTCCTATTTTCTCTCGAGAGAGGTGTCAACTGTCCTCGTCGGACCAATCAGGTTTGGAGGTGATCAAGGCCCGTATCTTCTATTTTTTTCTTATAAGAAACTGATTTTCTTGAAAGTCCAGTGGATGGTTCAATCGTTTATAACAGCAAAGGTGGCTAAGAAGCATCGATTAAGAACCATTCTTCAAAAAATTCAAAAATTCTGATAGGTAATTTCAGAGTGTTGTTTATTATGATGTTTCTTGACGATGTTAACTTGTATGAAATAACTCAAAAGTAATATATTAAGGATTTTTGTCCTATCTAAGATTATTCGTGAGAGTGTTACTCAATGATATTAACTTGTATGGATGAGATTGAAAGAAATCCACCAAAGATTTTTTTACCTATCCTAAGTTGTTTGTCACGGTGTTATTCGATGGCGTTAACTTGTATATAATAGGTTGAAAGAAATCCACCAAGGATTTTTGACCCATCCAAAGTTATTTATCAAAGTGCTACTTGATGACATTAACTTATATGGAAGGGGTCAAATCGAATCCCCCTGGAATTGATTATACTCTGATTGGAATGAGGTGATTACCACGTGTTTCTGAATCAAAGATGAAAATTTGGTTCATATTTAGACCTTTACTACACTTCCGGTATCAGGATTATAGTCTTGCCCAAGAAGTAGAAGTCGAACTGAAGACTGTATGGAGAATTTTGATATCGCCCAAGAGTTTCTTATAACATCTTATATATTTGTAGAAAGTCTCTTCATATTGCATTACTCATCATAAATCTAATATAAAATTAAATGATAGAAGAAACGAGCTTTGTAATCATAATTATGCCAAAATATCATCATTTGAATGTTGCAATCGGAATTGCTCCTCAATCTCAACTTGTTTATCTTAGGACTTGTAATCAAGTAGGTGGACAAGGAGATTCTATATCATAACCATTATTCATATATTTACATGAATAATCTTTTGAGGTTATAATAAGGGTTGCTCCTAGTCCATGATTATTCCCCATATATTGCTCGAACTACTTTCGATGTGTATTGATAACCTCGTTAGAAATAACTTATGCTTCTATATGATGAACTAAGTCAGCTTATGAGAACCATATCACACATTAGTGATGAGTAGAAAGGTCCAAGATGGAGCCCTCCAAGAAAAACTCCTACTAGTAATTTAGGGTCCACCCCTGGTATCTGACGAGCTTCTAAGGAGAATCTCTGAAAGTACATCTTAAATGATCCATCTTCATTTTGATGAATTCCTGAGAGATGAGAGGAATCTTTAATGATCCTTCAGTTCACAATGAACTGTTATACAAAAGTCTTAGTGAGTTCATCAAACCCTTGGAAGAGAGTAGAACCAAGTGTGAGCCTGACTCTTAAGGGTGACTGGGAAGACCTCACAAAGTAGTGTGTTAAGAGCTTATTGAATGTGCATGATGGTTCTATAATGGTTGATGTGTTCATACAGTTGGCTGCTCCATCACAAGAGTCAATGCTTGGAAGCTTAAAACCTACTAAATAAGATGTTGAAGGATTGCTTCAACTAAAGGTGAAGACTCCTGATAGCCATGATGAGATGGAAGTTAATTCCTATATTTAAGGAGAAATTCTTCTTGCATTAAAAGTTATAATTCCCCACGTATAATATGATAGGTGGCAAGAAAGTTCCAAGCTATTAGCAATAATTGGCGGGTTAGTGATCGATTGAGCCATAAGTGATGGATGAGTAGAACTAGCATGTTGGTGTTTTCTCGGAATAGAGAAAAGAAATGACACCATATAGAGTTTAAGAATATTTTTTTTAGATGACCAAATACCATATAAGGAATAAACATATTATCTCGAAAGATAAACATGCTCTCCTGTAATGGATTTGATGATTTCAAAAGACTCTTAAGGCTAATGATCTTTCATGCACTAGAGTATTTTCCCCTAAACTACATGAAAAAGTAGAACAAGGTTTATTTTATCCTGGATCATGGTTCCTTATAAAGAAAAATCTCTATAGTTAATTACATCTTTGGAAGGGTCTCTTCTTAAGAATACTCTCGATTAAAGAAATAAGTGGTTATTCCTAAAGACTACTAAGGTAGTTTTCAAAGGATTGATTTTAGAAATTCAATTGGGAGAGGTCCAAATTGGAGAGAGTTATTTTCAAGAGTAAAATGGGAAAGAGTAGGAAATGTCCATTGATACTAAGATACCTAGTAGACATTTCAACTATCATATGATTGGGCTTTAAATTTGAGATTTAATTTTAGATTTTGAGTTTGTTATTTTTTTAGAAATCTAGGGCTTAGATTCTAGCAGCACAAGACTATAGAAATGCCTAAAGTTGAAGACTTATTCCTAAAAGGATGCTTCATAACCTAGTCTACAGGTGCTTCTAACATATGTCAGATGCTCAACCTAGTTTTATCCTTGGGAATCATTGGCCATTCTCCTCACTTGAGGGAACTAGCCTATCCCTGACTCTTCTAGACTTACAACCTGCCTGGAGAAGGTCAGCTAACACCACTTAAGCAAATTTTAAAACTATGAGGCTAAGTCATATGAATGCAAGATGGCTAGGATGTTGTATTCTTAGGAAATAAATCTATAAACCTAGACTCACTCCTTAATTCCTAGGATCATGTAGGGCATGAGGATGCATCTAACTAATGCATATTTTTTCAGATTTTATGAATTTTGACTCAAGATTCATTTAGGTCATAAGAATGCAATTAGAAAAATTTTATGGGCCAAATCAGAATAGAAGAAGGTGTTCTTCCATCATAGGCTCTTAAAGGTCAAGCCCAAATTCTCTAACAAAGATGGAAGCTCTTCCTTAATCAAGAATGAAATAATATGATTTATGCATGATTTTCAACATCCAGCTAAGGGGTTGCTACATATTTTATCTTGCTTTAATACCTAGGCTTACATATGAAGATTATGAGTTGTATTTATTTTTATGTTTTGATTGATTTAGTTGGGTAGAAAATTTAGTTTATCCTATGAGCCTATGTCCAGTCATTCATCACAGCACAAACATAGCACAAAAAGAAACCTAGAAAAAGCATGATGTTTCTATTGCGCACCCAAAATAAATCAAACCAAATTAAATTAATGAAAATAGGTCGTGGTGCAGACACCCAAGAAAGAAAAATGGGTATAGTTCGCCTTATACAACAACCTAACTACAAGTTTAGATCTATGGGTCTTCTTTCAAGAAAAGTCTCCTTCTTTAGGAACATCCATCAGGCTCCACAGGAGACCATCGCACAATTTCCTGGTTGGGTCAGCTCCTGCTAATCCTAGACCCCATAGATCCTAACATAATTCTAAGCTAAAATTTTCATTTAAAATTCAAAAGAAATCCAAAACCCTGCAAAACAGATGTTAGGAAATACAAACAGTACACAAAGCAGTTTATACTTCACAAACATACGGGCTTAGCATTAGTTGCTTGCCAAGCCTACCTATCCTATGGACTATGTTATGGGATTTTCAGTAGCTGCAAGCAAACAATAATTTTATGATTTATTTATTACAGTGATCCCTTTAGCATAGTTTCTTGCAAAAAATAGTGTTAAATTTAAAAAGAACACCCTAACATCTAGTCTTACAAGCAAACATTCCTAGGCATCCAGCCTAAAGCAATACACCACACAGACATGTGAAGCAAAGCACAACATATCACAGGAGATTAAAAGAAAATCACAGAATGATCTAATATAGATCTAGAGTTCGTGACCAAAGTAATATAGTATGTGCATAAGAGGGGTTTGTGTGGCAAGGCTTTGTTAGGCCTTTAAGTTCAAGTTTAAATTTGAAGTTTGATTTTGTTTAATTTTTACCTTTGGGTGGTTTTAATTCAAATGGTTTAGTGATTTAATTCCCATTTTTATTTTATTTTATTTAATTAAAGTTGTATAGGTTTTCAAGAATGAGAAATAGAATGGATTTCATTTTTAGGTGAAACTCACTTTATTCCACATCCTAAATCCTAATGAGATTTTCAAAAGTCTAACTAAGATCCTTAAGTATCTTAATTAATCCTTTTGATGTTGTTTATGTTTGGATTGGTTTTATGTTTCTTTTCTTTTTAGATTTGATTTGAATTATGTCATTTGTTTGAATTACTTTGTTTGATTTGTTTAATTTTAATTTAAGTTATGTTGGTTTCATTTGATTTGGCTTATGTTAATTTAAGGAGTTTAGATTAAAGTTTAGTTTCATTCAATTTAATTTAAGTTATGAAATTATGGATTTGTAAACTTAAGGTTTAAGTTATTTAATATGAATTAGTACCTTAAGTTTGTTCATGGATTAAACCTAAAGTACTTTAGGTTAATTATTTGATATTTATTTGACCTAAGTTTTAGATTCATTCTTAAATTCATTAGGGATGAGTGGTTTCATTAAATTTTATGGATTCAAAGTTTAAGGTTTAAGTTAATTAATAATTTTGTTAACCTAAGGTTTCATTTCATTAACCTGAGATTGAATTTGATCACTTTAATTGACTTAGGATATTTAGAGAATTTCCTTAATAGTTTTCTAATGTTTGATTGAAATTGATTTGAATTACCATTTAATTTAATAGATTAATTAATTTCCTTAACTTAATGTTTGATTAACATTGACCTAAGGTTTAGATATTAAATAACTCTTAATCCAGAGATCAATTGGGATTGAACATTTTTGGCAAGTGGGGTTACATGCCAATTTTAAATATTCAAAGTTTCATCTTGATTAGATTTGTAATTAGGGAGTAATTAGGGTTTTGATTATTTCATTAAGACCTCAATTAAGTCTAATTCAATGAGATTCAGTTAAGGATTTTATTTTTCATAAATTTCTCACTGCAATATCTTTCCAATGAGGGTTTATTTATAATTTTTACATTATTGGTTGATTTATTATGATTTAATTAAATTCAGGTTATTTAATTAAATTATTTAATTCATTTAATTGCTTAATTAGGTCAATTTAGGGATTATTGGGTTTAATTGAGTTTAAGTGATGTTTTAATGTTCATTAAAGTTCTATAGAGTGATTTAAGGTTATTAGATTAAAATTTCCTAATTATTTCATTAAGGATTAATTATTTTGATTAATTTAAAGGTTAAGCATATGACATTTCAATTTTCATTAAATTTAGTGAATTAAATCCTGAAATTTACCTAAGGTGTGTTTCATGCTTAATTTCATTTCCCCAATGTTTCAAAATAATTGAATTATTAATTTGAGAGTAATTAGGGTTTAATATTATTAATTAAACCTAAATTAAGGGCCAAATACCCAATAAAAATTAGAGATTTTAATTTCAATGGATTCCTCTAATCAAGATGAATCCATAGAGCCTTCATTTACAGTTTTTTGATTTGTATTTATTTTTTTATGAATTTTATAAGTTTATCCCAATTTTTAAAATTATTTTAAACCGTTAAATAACAGTATTTAACGGTTTTAAGTGAAGGGGCCCGCATGGGATCCACGTGCCATGTGGCACGTGCTTGCGTGGTGCATCCCGCTGCATGGCACATGAGGGTTGGTCCGCATGTGGCGTCATTACTTACTTACGATTACGGTGATCTGGGCGGTCCGTCGAATCGACGTTCATTGATCCGGTTCTAAGAATGAAAATGATTCCACCTAGATCTGGGCCATCAATCCAAATACACGGTCGGATGGTGAGAGCTTCTCCTTCATTTCTTGCGAGGTTGTTCATAGTTTTTTAATTGTGAATGATCAACAAAATCAAGTGATTTCAATTGCTTCCGCGATCGTTAAAGGATATCTTATGATTTTATATAGTTTGATCTTATTGAAGATCACATTTCCTATGAAAGGCGATCACAAAACTTCAAGGAAAAAGCTCAAGGTCATTAATGACATACCTCAATTCATTGGACGATTGGCCTTGGAATTGATCATAGAGCTTTGGAACCTTCACTCAAACTTGCTTGCTAAAGGAATTGGGTTAATTCCTTACATATTGTTCCCTAAACCAACCCTTGGCTTGAAAATTTTGATGCTTTGGAGGTTTGCAATGGTTAAAACTGGGAGGGAAAGAGCTTTCGTTTGGCTTCGATTTGGATGTATGAAGGTGAAGGAAACTTCAATTCTCCTTGGGGAAGAGTCTGTGTGTGTGTTTTGCTATGTGGCCGAGAGCTTTAAAGCTCTTTTTCCTTTATTCCTTGGTCATTTTTGATGATGGAGGGACTTGGAAGTTAGCTAATGCCCTCCTCTTTCATCGCACACCTGTCCAAGGTGAAGAGGTGGAAAGAAGGAAGAAGGAATTTGGCCTCTTTATTTCCTTTGCTTGCATTGGCCTCTCTCCATTTGAATTTTATGCAATAATGTAAGAAAAGTTTAAATGGCTTGATTAGGGATGTGAACCTTCATTAAAAAGGTTTAAGGAAGTCTCATCCCCATCCCATGTGATTTGGTTGGAAGTGATTTGAATTTTCCTATTTATTTTGTCTTATTTAACTCACTTAACCCAAATTGGGTTAAGTGAATTAAACCTAATTTCTTATGGGTCAAATGACCCCATTTGACTCAATTACACTCAATAGAGAATTGAGTTATGTCCCATCACCATCCCCATATGATTTAGGCAATCAATTTAGATTTATTTTGATTTTTCTTGGGTTTGAGTTCAATATAGCCTATTTAAGTTATTTTGATTTAAGGAATTTAACTTACCTAATCTAGGCCTCAATGGACTCAAATTTCTTTGTCATTATGATCAAACATGTTTATTTGATCATTTGAAATATTTTTGATAATTTGATTTGGTCAAATTTTAGTGGGTTGACTTTTTGACCGGTGGACCTACTTAAGTCAATCCTAGGTTGACTTTGAATTTCTATTTTATTTTCATTGATTTACTTGATTTAATTTATGTTGGATATTTCACTTGATTTTGCATCAAACCAAGTAGATTGGATTTAGCTCAAAATGTATTTCCTAAGTCACTAAGCATAGTGACTTGAATATTGAATTAGAAAATCCCTATTTGAACTTCAGCTCTTCTCATTGCTAAAATGACCTCTTCAAAAAATGAGGTCAACATAGCAGTGTCAAGGAGGTCAACACGTTCGCTTTAAGCCCAACAAGCGGGCCTTAAAAGCTTAGCAGCTAAGGAACTTTAGTCTGATGGCGATAAAGCCTTGTGCCAGAATTTTGACCTCTCATAGCTAATGATCGATCTTGGGGGAGATATGTTTGTCGCAGTAGTGCTTGTCATGTTTCTCATAAAAGTTAAATTATCTCATTTTGAGACTCTTACATTCGGTAAACACAATCTTCTAGATAGATTCTCATTGCACCTTCGCCGATAGGTAACGCCTATCGGGGGGAAATGAGACAGAAGCTTGACATCCTTGGTTTAAGGATTGGTTTCGAGAATGATGGGAGTTGGAGTGGGAGGCTCCATTGTTGCTAGTATTATGCTTGTTGCCAATAGTGAAGGTGTTCAAAAAGATTGTGATTGTGGGATTCTTTTTTCCCACAAATGATGCCAAATTATTGGTGGTAGTGATCGACAGCGGTGGCGGTGGTGGCAGCTGGAGACTGTCGAGCATGGGCAACCGGTTCCCATAGATGGCGCCAAACTATTATGTGTAGGAAGATTCGGGTCAGTAGAGTAGGAGAATTTGATATCTTAATGTTGCACGAAAGTTTTGCACACATAGCAAAAAAGTTTGAGAGACAATGATTTTTCCATGGAAAATCCTAGAAGGGAAAAACCACGGGGTCAAGCCTACTTAGAAATAATTTTACTATATGAGTAGTTGTTATAATTATTATCCTGTCTCCAAAATTGGAAAAGGATAGTTTACAAGAATAGGTTTAGTGAGAAGCTTCACTAAATCAGTGAAGAAGGCTTCACTTGAAGTGGTAGTCAACGATCGAGCAATGGTCGGATGGTGGTTGGTAGCGTAGCGGTGGCGGTGCCTGCGGCGGTGCCGGCATCGATTGTCGCGGTGGCCGATGGTGACCGATGGCGCGGTTGCGGTGGTGCGGTGGGTAATCGGCCCGGCGGCGTAATCAATGATAGCCTAGTGGCCGGTGATTGATAATTATCGCGTGCGATAAACGGTGATGACCGTGCATGATGGTGGAGCGGCGCCGGTGGTGGTCACAACTGGTGATAGAGATGGCGACCGATGCGCGCGATGGAAGCGGTGATCACTGTCGGGTGGCGGTGGTGGTCACCGGCGACGGCCCAATGACGATCAAGCGGTGGTCTGATTATGGCCTAAGATTCTTCAAGTATCAGAGCTCTCTCTTCATTTCAGCTTAGGTGCCCTTCATGTGAAGAATGAGGTACTATTTATAGATTATATGAGTGGCATTTCTGTAAATACAAGCAAAATCAAAACCACTCTATCGGATGGTTCAGAATGATTCATTCGATCATATGATTAAGTATTTGAATGCTCAAATGAAGTTAGAATTAAGAGATCTTAGGCTTGTTAGATCCGGATCGTCAAGACGCTCAATTTGACTATAAACATTACATATTTATGAGCTATTTAGAGATCTAATGGTATCCCAAAGTTTTCAATTATATTTTAAGTGCTTGATTTGGGCTAATATCAACTTTGAATTAGATTATTTTCGACATCAAGATTCGTGCTTTAACTGGGAGTTTTTTAGTGACATATCAATAATATAAATCTAAAATTATTAAGTTAAAATTAATCATGATATTTTAGACAAAGTAAATTCTTTTGGCTATCAAAATTATCTTTTTTAGTTCTATAATTGTGGATGGTCCAGGGTAGCAATAGAATAATGATATCATAAAAGTCTGGGATTAAGTATATTAAGGCATTTTCCTGTGATGTTGTATATATATTTCTAGTTATCCTTGTGTTGTCATGCTAACTAATTGAATGTATGTTGAGATCAACAATATGATAGGCTATGTTGAATGAACTTTTTGAATCTCTTCATGCATATAGGTGCTTAGAATTTTCACAGCCTCATGTCTCTTGGTTGGAAGCTTTTTAACTTGAAATGCTTTTCATGAATTTAGGAGCTCTTGCTTTCTAGATTTTATTTTTATAAGCTATTTCTTATTGTTGTTCATGTAACAAGTTAAGTTTTAGCTATAAATTATCTTCATTCTTCACTTATTATCATTAGGTCAATGCGAATGCCAATGAGACCTTAATAAAATGCATATCATCTTGTGAGAGGAGCAATCATAGTGGAGGAGAGTGTAGAATGTTGTGATTAATGATGAGCAAGTATACAATAATATTATTATGCAAAATAATGAAATGTCACTAAAGGAGAGCATAGTAAAATTTACCAAAATAATAACATGACTGAGAGAATTGAAAATTTGACTATTCTTAAATACAATAAGTTCAGGAAATTTTGAAAGAAGTGGGTAGAAGTGATAGTCAGAAAGTTGCCAATTGAAAGAGTTGATGATTTTGGATGAATTATTGTAATCCAAAAAGTATAAGTTTTGGCTTGTAAAAGTTGGCAAGTGCTTAAGGGCAAAGTCATTTCCAAGGGAAGAAGTGCAGCAACTTAAGAAAGGGTTATACAATATAGGACTTCTAGCCTGTGGGTTATGAGAATTGTGATTTTTTTGCTAGACGTACCTCTAGAGAATATTCAATCTTCGTGGTTCTGTCTTGGTAGTTATCTCGCTACATCTATACTTCTAATTTACTTTAAAAAAAATTATAATATCGATATTTTATTATTTATTATTTATAATATATATAGTTTTTAATAATCTAAATATATGTTTTGTACATCATACTCAACAAAAAATATTTTTTTTTTCTTTCAAATTAGTGATAAGAGATTATTTTTGGTATACCTTAATCTGTAAAAAATAAAGAAGAAGGATAATGAAGAAATATGTATATGATAAAGCTCATGAAGAAAAATAGCACTAAGAGTTTTTAGTAAAATTGAATAAAAAAATAAGAATTCATAATATGAATTATGAAATAATTGGGATAAGAAAGCATGTTTAAAATGATAATTGAGGATATTTCATTAATTTATAAAAATATTATTTTAATCATTAACAATTTTAAATTAAACTTAATTAAATATTTTTTTCGGTGGTAGCTTAGAGTAGCTTAGTTTGTTATATTTTTTAAGCACAAGGGGAAGCGATAGATTGAGCATATTATTAGGAAAGCTGATCGGCCTTCAATGGTATCTTTTTTTTTCTTTTTTTTTTTGTTTTTTTTTTGATTTTCTTGGTATTTTAATTACAAGAAAATGTGATGGAAGGAGCATTTTGTTAGAGAAGTTAGCAAGTCATATAGAATATCTCTTTAATTTGTTCCATGGAAAGCGTATTTAATATTTTATAAATTTTATTTTCATTTATAAACAATTTTATGTTGTGCTCTCTATAAAATTTTAAAATTTAATTATTAAGATTACTTTTAAAGATAGATATTATTATTTATCGAAGAATTATATATATATATTATATATATATATTTATATATATATATTTTATTTATATAGATATATATATATTTATATATATATATATATATATATATATATATATATATATATATATATATATACACTTAATCAAATCCACATAAACATTCATAATCCTTTGACATCCACTTTTATATCTTTGATCATCTCTAATGTACTATATAAACATCAACATTACTATCATCTTCTTTGAGATCTGTTGAGATTTTATTTAAGGAGCAAAATTTTATTTCTAGAAAATCATTATTTGATGTAAAACAGGGAAGCTCCAATTAAAATTACATTGGACAGAATAATGACAAATTGACAAATATATCATAAGGCAACATTCGAGCGTCCAGGTTAAAACTTACCATTATTAGTTCAACTCCAGGAGACATTAGAAGCGCAAAATCACTGTTTGAGTCATAAAATGCATGAAAATATATCATAAGGCAACATTCGAGCGTCCTGCGTATGCATTATAAATAAAATTCTATGTTTAATTACAACGCACACTTAGTATTTGATTAAAAATCTCTAAACATAATTTCGTCGCGTTGCCATCAGCAGCTAAAGCCTCTCTTCTTCTGCCTCGTTGTCCTTCCAGCTTGCTGCCCCGCACGTTGCTTTCCTGCTCCATACTTAGTCACTGTTTCTCTGATCAGATCAAAGTCAATTAAGTCTAATTTCCTTATAACTAATTAATGCATAATTTCTTGATTTCATAATATATAGAAACATTAAAATTATGTATGATTGAAAAAAAAATAATATACGCGTTATTTGGTATTGAGTTTTTCGTAATTACACTAATTATTTCGTAAAATTATTAATTATGTTTTGATTGCAGTGTTTTGGATTAGATAAAACATTTTTAGAGGTTACTACTTCCTAACATTAAATTCATGAAATAATTTAGATTATACATAATTATTATTATCTTGGCATGTTATTATACATATACATACATATATAATTATCCTAAAGATCAATTACAAAACTTTAATACAGTTAGAAGCTTTTAAAGGAATTGATATGAATGTTTAGTAAACAATCTTATGAAAAAGAAGATCATTTATTATGAAATTATCATATAAGAACAATTAATATGGTATAAAATTATAATTTGGTTCATGATTTATTAATTTTCTTGAACTTAGCGTATAATTTTATACCATATTAATTGTTTGTTATATTTTGATAATTTCTTTGAAAAGTCTAAATGATCTCCTTTCTATTTTTTTTTATCATATTAAGGATTGGAAGATCATGTGCTCCTTTTTTTTTTTTTTTTTTTTTTCTGTACATTCATATCCTTTACTTTAAAAGCTTCTGACTGTATTGAAGTTTTGTAATTGATCTTTGGGATAATTTTAATATGATTATTATTAACAAAATAGAAAATAGACATCTCTCTCACTATATTTGTTTCAAAATTGTAACGGTTTGCATTTATATCTCTTTGTTAGAAAAAAAAAGCGATGAGTGAAAGTTATTTTAGCTTGTTTTTGAAATCCAAATAATAATTTTTAAAGAGTGAACAATAAAACTATTTTTTTTTAAAACCTCAAAAAAAAGACCATAAATTTAAAGAAAAACTTCCACTATGTATCTATTTCATTCACAAGATATTCCCGATACAGGATTACATAATTATATGAAACAAAATACAACAATCGTATTGTAAAATAATAGTAAGATGATTTAAAAAAAATCACCGATAAACGCAACAATTATCAAAAATAGAACAATCATAAGAAACGCAGAGAACAATCACTGGTAGAAGTCATCATGATGGTAATACAGATTGATGACGAAATCAACAATACATCTGGTACATAAGTATGACGATTTTGGAGGATCTTTGAGCTTCTCCTCTTTTATAATGGGCTATTTATGATCAGGAGCATATCTCAGAATACAGAAAAACTCACACTTCATGACGGCTCACAATGATCCATTTGATCAGTTTTAAATATTTGAATGCTCAAATGAAGTCGAAAGATCTTTGGCTTGTTGGAACCGTAGAGACGCCGATTTACTATAAACACATATTTGAGAGCTTTAGAATTTAAGATGTCTCAAAGTTTTCAATGATATTTTAAGTGCTTGATCTCACCGAATTTTGATTGTTTTCAGATCGATTCGATAGAATTTTTCATATCAAGCCCATCAGATAAGATTCGAGAGCAGGGAGGATCTACCGCCCGAGACTGTATGTTTTCCTTGTGATATTCATTGTAAAAGAAATTTTGATAAAGTTTTGGGTGATCATCATCAATAAATGTAGGTTTAGTCTCTATGTGGCAATCTTTTGGTGCGGTTAGAAACAGAACGATAGAGATTCATGGCATGGCTTTCTTACAGACCACCCTATGCTTCACGTTTCGTAGTCTACCGTTACTCCAAACCTTCATCGATCATACACATAATTATTCATATTTTAAATACTTAGCATAAATTTCTAAAATATAAAAGAGTAGAAATATGAAGTAAAATTTACTGTTATAATCCATGTGTTTGTATGTAATAATAATAATAATAATAAGAATATAATATAATATATTTTTTTATTTCGAGCTAAATCGAGCCTAATACGATCAAACAAAGAATTGTTTGTCAACCATTTTTTTATAAATCGAGTTAAAGAGTTTGTTTCGTTTAATCCATGAACAAAAAGTACTTAACGATGAACATAGCATTTTTAAAAATAAACTTTTTTGACAGCCCTAATAATATCCTCCTGCTCTCAATGCATCATTTGTATGATATAATTGTAACTTAATTTTTTTTATTAATTTTGTTAATCTTTGATATTCAACTTTGGATTTCTCTCTTTGTGTTTTGATTGTTAGAGTAAGCCTCTTCAATCAATTGTGATCCATATGACTAGACATTATGAGTTGTATGATAGTGAGACTCTTAATTGACATATACTTGATAGAGCAAAAATGATAACATTTTATAATAATAATAGTGTCTCTTTAACGAAAAATTATTATGTGCGGAGTCCGGATACGTCCGGACTCCAATCAAATTTTTTCTTTTTTTTTTTAATTTAAAAAAAAGAAGAAAAAATGGTGCCTTCTGATTAGAGTCCGCACGGTGCGGACTCCGCACGTAATATTTGCTCCTCTTTAACATATCATTATGACAATCTACTTGTAAAGGAGCTAGTCTACTCACCCAAGCATTGGGGGATTATCTCCTTTTTATTATTATTTTAAAATACCCTTTTATTGATTCAAATTTTATCGATATTCATTTTTTTAAATTTGTCCAAATTATGAAATACCCAATCATGAAAGAATGTATTTTCACTTATTGAAATAACAAATAGCAACAATCAATCGGAACAAAAACTACGTACTTAAACTCTCTTTTTGAACAGCAAGCCCCCCTCTCTTTTTTATTTGTGCTACTTCATCTAAAAATTCATTCAATACATCTTTGTTGAGGTTTTGTTTAAAAAGTAAATCAATCTATTATTTAAAGAATAACATCTACTTTAATATTATGCTTTTCTGAGATTTGTTGAGGTTTTGTTTAAAAGTAAAATTTCATCTATATAATAAATCATTATTTCATGCAGAACAGAGAAGCTCCTGCATGCTAAAATTACAGTAGACAGCAAAATGACAAATAATCAAACATATTTCAATCCATCAAACTCTATATATTTGTTTCTAGAGTTCTACTTCTGCCAGATTAATTTGCCGTTATAGCTCCGACATCAGTGCATGATGATCTGCTTTCAAGACAGATAGGAACTCACCCGTCATGAGACCAGATGTGTTTCTCCGCTTGCGATATTCTTTGTAAATGAATTTTTGATAAAGCTTTGGATGATCGACGTCAATAAAAACAGGCTCCGCCTCTATGTAGCCATCTTTCGGTGTGATTAGAAACATGGCGATGGAAATTCTTGGCATGGCTTTCATACATACTACTCTATGCTTTTACGTTTTGCAGCTTTCCGTTACTCCAAACCTTCATCATATACGTAGTATGTAATCATTTTTATATTTGTTTAGCATCTTTTGAATAACATAAAAGATTAGCAGAATGAACTAATCACCTTGCCGACATCGCCCATCTGAACAAATAAGGTTCCCGGCGAAGGATCGATGGATATAAAGTTGCCATTAGAATCCATGATTTCAAGCCCACCAACACATTCATCGTCTTGCAAGACAGTCAGAAAACTAGAGTCCGTGTGAGTAGGAGCACCGAGACAGCCGACATGCTCTTGAAATTTGAAGTCGTAAGAGTTTAATCTTGCCGAACAAGACCATTTCTTGAAGGAGCAGCCAACCAAGCCCAAACTCTCAGCCACTTTAGAAGCTATATCCGTGATTACCTCATGAAGTTTCTCAAAATAATCTGTAATGATTTTGCTGGGTGTTTCATTATTTGGAATAGAATTAGTACCGTCCTTCAAAAATAAAGATTAAATAATGAGATGAATTTTCTAGGAAGCGATGAAGAAAACAGAATCAGACCGTTGGTGTGGCGAGACTTCCAAAACGGAGCAGAAAGAGTGGACATCGATCGGTGAGGCGGCGTCGAAGATGCCGAAGGACTCGTAAAATGGAGCGGTTGCTAAGAAATTGGGCGGAACGTAACCGGCACCGTCCAAGTTGTGGATGGCGTTGCGCCGCTTGGCCTCGGCGGGCATCTCGAACAGTGACCGGGAGGTCTCTTTCATATCGGCCAGAAGCGACACAGGCATGCCATGGTTGGTGACCCGAAAGCAGCCCAGCTCGGTGCTCGCAGCGGCAAGCTTCTCAAGCTCAGCGGGAAAGTTGGCAAGGTCGATCACCGGAACCATAGTTACCTCTTTGGCCATTAATTATGGGAGATTTTGTTTGTCAGACGTTCGATAATGCAATCTGAGAAGCGGCCAGCAATGAACTGAATTTTAACTGGAAGGACGGTGAGCTACTGCTGTTTGGTTCCTACTCTAAATCATGGAAGGGAGATTTCCATACTGGCTAAAATCAGATAGAAGACGTTATTAAATAAGAAGCAAGTGTGATATGGTCAAAGCAAGTTAAGAAGGCCACAAACAACCTGCATCGAATTACTTAAACAAGAATAAATTTACAGCTAGGAGTTGATTAAAATGGCTCTTTAATTTTATTTAATAAGCCCTGACTTGACAATTTTTAATAAAAAAACTAAATTAGCTTGTGAAATATAATTTTGTCTTCATCATCATATATTTAATTTTAGAAAAATTTATATAAATATCACATAATTTTAATATATTTATATATCTAATTCTTAAAATCTAATATATATATTAAAAAGATTTATATACATATTTTATTTTTAAAAATAATAATAATAATATTTTTGATGTGATATTAAATTTTTAAATATTATTTATTTAAATATTAAAATTTAGATATTAAATTTTATAAATATATAAAAATTATATGATAAGCCCCTTACGTTATGATTACTGATACTCCAAGTGGCACTAGGTCTTCATTGTTAGGAAAATAAGCCCCCTGGTTGAAATCTTAATACCTCAATACCAAATTACAAAGTTTGGCTTCACTGAGACCTACAATCGAGGGCAGATAAATTAAATAAATCATATTATTATATCCTAAAAAAATTATGATAATAAAATAAGTATTTTTATCATAATGATATACAAAAATTTCTAAACACATTGATTAAAAAAAAACTCAAAAAGTTAACTCAAGTGAGAAAATAAACTATATAGATGAATATTATAGATATTTTATCTTCTCTCTAAGGTGAGATTATAATGCTTAAATCGTTGGACTTGGTTTTTAGTTAAAGTAGTAAAAATGCTATAGAATAAATGAATGGTGATGACAATATGTTTGCATTCAGAGATATCCAAAGAACAATAATTTGACAATAAAAATGATAAGAATGTCATAAGTTAACAACTTGAAGTTAAATTAAATGGGAGAAGTATTTGTTGACATTCACATATGCTACACAAGTCGAATCGAGCCTATAAGACAAATTTGATTGACTTCAGATTCTTCAGAATATAAATTGGACTTGAAATACACTAGACATCACCAAAAGTCAGCCCAAATGACCTCTGATCGACGAACGGACTTCGTCATCGCGTTCAAAATATCAAAATTGGCCAGAATATAAATATTGCACAATCTAACGATCAACCGATCACGATCAATCAACGACACGCATATCGAGTCGAGGAGAACGATGTCCAAACGATCTGCTTAAAAAAATTGATCCTTCAAATATCAAACATATTAAATGAGATCGCCGATCGAGGATGAATCTACGCTTGAGTCGGAATTGAATGCTCATTTTGTAAAATTAATTCAACGCCGATTAAACAAAATTCCAATCTAAAACAACCACTATCGATTCGTAATATCTAATAACTCAATTAATATATATATTAACCCTATAATGATGTCGGCATAAAAATCATATTAAAGTTGATTAAAAATCAAGAAAAATTTTAATTAACAATGCATATACCCTAATCTAGCCCTAACCGTTCCTAATCCCCTTAATTCATCTATTCACGGTCGACTAAATGCATGACTCGAGCTGAAGGAGCACGCTCGCGAGCCTGACTTCGGCTTCATCTTCCCCCTTTCTTTCAATTTCCCTCAACCAATCACGCTTTCGATTCGAAACTCCCTCCTTCGCATGATCCCCTTCCTCAAAACCGCAAGCCCACCCTCTTCGTTCGCTCGTCCAACTTCATCAACCGCAAGTCACGCACAATCTTCCCCCCTCTTCTACCTCTCGTTTTCTCTCAACCGCAAGGGATGAACCCGTCGATCTCCCTCTCTCTCAGTCTCCGATCGAGCCACAAGCATTCACCCTTTCTCTCTAGGCACACTCTCGATTCGAAGCCTCGCACTCGCTCTCGTCTCCCTAAAGGCGTATGTCTCTCGCAGATCCGCACGATTTCCTCTCTTCTCTTCGTTCGACATTCACTTCCCCTCCTCTCGTTCGAACCGCAAGCATGATTCCTTCGAGCCGCAAGCCGTATGTAACCTAGCCGATCACATCTTCCTCTGCCTTCTAATCCTACATGAAATTCGATTTCAGATTTCAGTAAATCTGAAAATTTGAAGTCAGATTTTGACGAACTTGAAATATGGATTCCTCTTGTACCTATAGTAGGCCGAACCTCCTATCCGGGCAGCAATTTGATTCATCTATCATCTCTTTATCTATTTCATATTTACGAATCTTCTCATGTGTGCACTCAATCGACAGCATCCCTCCTTACATCAGCTGAGTCAATTATTTATCATGGTTGATTATGAATTGAATGTGCAAAATATATATATATATATATATGTATCTGTGTGTGTCTATTGAAGATCGTTACATAATATATCATTTATCATCATCTTTTATCAAATTTTCACTTGGATTTAAATGATTATCAAAACTTAAATTAAATAAAAGATGATAATAAATATGACGATAAACATTAAATCAAATAAAATATATGGGAATACTTAGAGGGAAACTTTGAAAGAATAAGACACTTACTTGATATGCAATCAAATATTTTCTCTCCTCTCAGATTCCAAAACACTCCAATCTCTCAAGCATATGAAGTGAAGCCCCCTAGCACTCCAATTTATAGGGAATGAAGCCCCCTAGCACTCTCATTAATAAGGAGAGAATGAGCATGCCCATAAATATAAAAATAACTTTTAATTGAATAATCAAATCTACAACCTGCATTAAGCATTAAGTTAAGTAACTGATGATTAGTGTTGAAATTGACAATTTACTCCTAAGCAGGAGAAATATAAACATGATATTGTAAACTCTCAAAGTATTACAATTATATTGAAGGGGTCAAGATGATTTGGACAAAATTTGTAGTAGGATTAAATGCCTTCCAAAACACATAAATAATTATGTAACATATTGAATGGATAGAAATAACACAAAGAAAGCTTCAAATAAAACTTATATTACATTTGAGCATTCTTTAAGAGCACAAATGAATATTTTTGGTAAACCTAAATAACTTGTTAAATATAAGAAGGGTTTTTCAACGAATGAATGAGTTATGCTTTGACTTGTATTGAACAAGTTAAAATAGTTGAAGCGGCTTAAGTGAATCTTACAAAATTTTGATTGTTTATTAATGAGCATAAATCAATTATTCAAGTTTAGAGATTCAACAAATAAATTTAATGTAAGCAAAGATACAATAGTTTAAGTGCAAATATAAACCTTTTCTTGCTTTACAAACGCCAATAATGTAATTCTTCGTACAAGTAGACAGAAGACAATACTAAATTAAATCCTACACGAATTATGGAGCTTCTTTCAATCCAAAAATTAAGGAATTTCATTCTAATTTTGAGTTTCAAAATCAATGATTTCATTAATTAGATGAAATTATCTAAGCTATAAATACCGCATGCGATATATCTAATGCTTAAACTTAGTGTCTAAGGATGCGTGGTTGCTTCTGGTTTGGTCTTAGACGAGTTAACAAAACCTAAAAATGTAATTATTATAAGAATTTTAGCTTATTGAAACATCTGAGAAGTTAATTCTGTCATATGACAGTAGATCTGATCCTCTTTTATTAAACAAATAGAGTCGACATGATCTTAAATAATAAATTAAATGATCAAGCAAACTCATATGCCTCGATGATGGCTGTGTTGAATGAAAATTTCAATCGAAGGGGATTCAAAATGTGATTTTAATTTTAAGATAAGTATCAATCCAAATATGAAATCTAATATATCACTAAGCTCTAAATGGTTAAATAAAATTTAATCTTTAAAAACTTAAAGCAAAATATAACTTAATCCACCTTCCATAATAGTTTGTTGAAGGTAACAAATTAAAAAAAATTCTAGCTCATAAAGGAGCTAATGTTAAATCAAATGTATTTCTATATTCACTCTCAATTAATCTCATGCCAGCAAGGATGTGGCCCGTGTCCTCTATCTGCATGGTTTGACCAGTATGCTCCACATATGATGCAGTTACAACCAGAGTCTTCTGATCGGGTGGTTGCCGCCAAAGGGCACCATTATATTATGATCACGAATGTAGCCCGTATGCTCCCCAATAGCTTTGTACCTTGAGATGTGAATCATAGGGTACACCTGATAGGGAAAAAAATCCTCTATCTGCTAAGGTAGATTTAAGATTTAAGGATTACTTGGACGATGTAACCCATGATTATTGATAATGATCATTTGATCAGGTTGGGTTGACTACATCCTCTGACTAAGTAGACTAGGAACCAGGGATGACGAAACCATGGGATCTAGATCGGGCACATCATCATCCCCCCAACCATCCACTTTAAGCTAATAATGATGAATTTCATAAATCGAAATTCCAAAACTCCATAAGCTACAACTATACGCTACACATTCAATGATCTAATAACTAGCCTTAATCAAAAGTTCTCTCTCAGCATTGGGAAGGGTAATTAATTATAGGTGCTTGTGTCTATAGGAAACATGGAACCAGATCTAAAGTCCTCATAAAATGAGGGGGAAATCTCTGGGTAGTGTCTTATCTACTATTCCATATGCTTTATGAAAATCTCACCACATTTAAATCCAAACTCTTTTCAATGTGAGAGGTCGGTGGTGAATTTTCAGAGCAAATAGATTTATGGTGACTCTGTTGGGGACAAATTTTTCTTTCCAACTTTGGCTAGTCATATACATGTTATAATAACAACAAAATATTTGAAAATTCAAAATAAAAAATGGTGACTTAAATGTGTAATAAATTTAAATTACTAATGTATGAGACTCTATGTAGAATGAATTATTCTGTAGAGTATATCTTTGTTACACTATTATTTTGTTCTGTAGTACCTCTATATTTTTAAAGTATAGGGTGAAATAATAATTAATAATTACTAATCCCCATCTTTCACTTTTGCAGAATGGATCTACAGAGCACTCCTTTCACTGTTCAGCTAGGGCATGGTGCAAACATCTGCTTAGCTAACACTGTCATCAACACAAGAGATGTTGGTGCTACCATTCAATTTGGTAGTGTGGATTTCCAAGCTATTATAGGTGCAAATCTTGAAGTACCCACCTGTGGTGCACTCATCCAAAGTCATGATCAGCAACCAATTGTTGTTAAGGAGTTCTCATGACAGAGAACTTCAATTTTTGAAAGACTAGGTCAATCTGAAGCCCCCATGATGAAAAGAGCTGTCAGTGGGCAAACTATATCTTAGATGACTCATGGTACAAATGCTTCACCAACTGAAACTTTTGTACTTGGGAGATATGATTTTGAGGCTTTCTCATGAGGAAGCAAATTAACTAGAAGGCAAAGAAGAAGAAGAAATGCTGAGTTGAGGTCTCAGATCCCATTTAAACAACCTAATGAACAAGTAATATTTTCACCAGAAGAAAGTATTCCTACCCTTAACAACTTTGATAATCTAAAATGGGTAAAAAGGAACAGCTCTATTGGTGAGGTGAAGCAGTATTTCTGGAGTCAACAATGTCAAGCTCCGCCACCGCAGAGGAGACAACCTGAAACATTGTCTGCTAGAATGTATAATATTCTTAAAGTAGCTAAGAAAAAAGGCTTAATGAAAAGAAAATTTTAGTGGCTTGTGATGATCGAAGATACTAAGATTCCACCAAGAAGGTTACCATCTCTTATGGTAACTAGTCATCAAGCCAAGTATGCTTCGCGTGGTGAGCATTAGAGCGTGACACTTGACAGCGTGTTCAAGAACCCATTGTCGAAGGGTCCCGACAAAATGGTAAGTAGATATGGAGGCCAAGGCCCCGTGATAAAATTCTAAAGAAAGAAAGAGGTGTGACATCTTATGCACATATTCATAAATCGACCTCAAAAATAACTCATCAGAAGTGAATACCTAAAAGAAGGGTTATCACTGATAAAAGATATGATGGATGACACACTGGAGAATCCTCTAGGGGATCCCATCATCAATCAGATTCACCCCCACGGGAGAAAGTTGACTATGATCGTAATTCACTAATGGAAGAAATGTCATTTCTTATAATGAACCATAGATTCATTGGAAGCGTCGATCAAAAATTCATGTGTAAGAAGAAGATGATGAACAAGATACTATTGAAGTATAAGTCATTTATATGATGAGACATATAGATGAACTTTCTGCTCAGCATTATCAACAACATGAATCCAGTGAGCATGAACCTGAATTCAATGCTTACAAAGGAGAGTCATCATAAAAGAGAGTAGAAGATGGATCTTTAATCTCTACTAAAGAGGAAGAAGAAAAAGATCAAAATGAAAAGAAAGTTATGAGAGTTGAAGCTATTTATATGGTTGAACTAGGAAATGATTAACTTAGTACAGAATTTTACAATGAGCATCATCATTCAGCTCTAGCAACAACTGTCCCTGCAAAAGCATAAGGAGAAGGACAGTCAAGTTCTTCCCCTAAAGATGAGCAGAGAGGAGAACAATGAAAAAAATAGAGAAAAAAGAAGAGCATGTATTGATTGATGCCGTGACACTAGTTAGAGAGCAAAGACAAATACAGTGTCAAATGGAAGCCAGAGATAAGGAAATTTCATAGCTTTGTACTAAGATGAATGACATGATGGTACAAATGAATATCATGATGGATATGTTGCAAAAGAATATCACATCAAATGTAGCACCTGCTTCATCTACTAATCAATAGGTAGCTAATAATGTAACTTCTATACCACCAGTTGCTCTGATACCTCAAGCTCCTACAGTACACGCTATGCCTGAAGGGAGGAGTGAAGTTAATCAACTACTTCTTCAACCTATAATTTAGAATCTGGCTAGTGCACCAAAAATAGTAACAGCTGCTTGACTAGAAATAATAATTAATGAAAAGATAAAGGGAGTTATAGTGAGCGGTGAAAAGCGAGCGGGGCCCTTACCCAGTTAAATTTGATTAACTACCATACCCGAAAGGTTACTCAGTACCAAAATTTAATAATTTTAGTGGCCATGGTAATCCAAAATAACATCTAGCCCAATACAAGGCTATTTATGGTAACACAGGAGGAAATGATGCACTGTAGTTCAACTAGTTCGTCAGCAGCCTGACCTCAATTACTTTCGAGTGGTATGCAGAATTGCCGAATGATTCTGTTAAAACCTTCACTGAGCTAGAGATAATATTCGTGAAAAGGTTCGCTAGTAGATGATAACGATCGTTGACCTTGCCTTACTAAAAAAGAAAAAAGATGAGTCAGTGACAAAATTTGTAACTCGTTGGCATAACCTAAGCATGAAATGTGAACAACAGTTGAGGAAGTACATGTGATTCAATTGTTAATGGGAAATATGGATGATAAAATGACACTATTTTTATGTATGGCATCAATTACAACATTTGAGGACTTGGCCAAATTTAAAAAGCTAAATCACCTTAAGTCTGAAATCTATATAGATAAATCAAAGAAAAATAAACCTTCAGACTCAAGAAGAAATAAAACTCACGCCGCTTCCTATAGCTCAAGTGGTAAAAAATGAGTAATCTATAATATAGATAAAGAAAAATAGCCAATGTACAATGATGATAAGGGAAAGAAGCTTGTTCATCCTAATCCACAGACAAAATTAGTATTTGGAGGCAATAATAAACCTCAGACCTTTCCAGGTAGTGGAGAGTATCAAAAATAAATAACAAGAAATGATGAGTGAATGCAGTCATCTCTTAAGAGAAAGATGAATAAAAAATATTCCTTTAAAAGAGATAGTGTTGCTAAATTATTTTGACAAGAAGTCAAAGATGGTCTATAATTATCAGAAAGTAAAAGGCCTAAAGAAGTTGATCAAGTCAATAATTCAAATTATTCTCTTTATCATTGGGTGATTAATTATCCTATTGAAGATTGTTATGTTCTTAAAGATTGGCTAGAAAGGAAGTATCGACGAGGTGAATTTACATTATCTGATAGTGTTCGAGTCAACTAAAAAAGGGAGTCTACAATGATGATTACATCAACTTCCGTATCATTCATTAAAGATAAAAAGAAAGAAGAATCAATTCAAATTAGAGAATGGAAAATAGTAGTCTACAAGAAGACCGTGAAAATGTTGAAGCATTTAAAAGATGTATGTAGTGTTAAGTGAAAATCACCACTTGAACCTATATTGGACTCAAAAGAAATGTCTAAACCAAACATTTTAGCTTCTCAGCGGCATTTTGATAAGGCTACTTCATCATAGCATGAGGAGCAGTCTACTAATTGTAGGCCTCATAAGTCAAAGAAGCCGGCTAAGAAAAAAAATCAAGAAGAAAACTATAACTCAAAAGATTATTAATAACTTAGAGGAGTATCACCAATTAGGCTTGTAGACTTTATGCCTAAACTCTATATTATTGAATTGGATGAATAAGATAATGGTGAATTTTGCCTAGTAGAGATGTGCAAATTATTTATGTAATGTCTGGTGTTCTTCAGCATAAGTTACTCCAAAATGACAATGATAGTTAGACAGACGCTATCAACCCATCAAAATTCTCATAAGAAAAGAAAGAAGAGCTTGAGGAGTTAACATCTAAATTTTGTCTAATGACTCATGTGATATTTATTTTTGGTTTGGTGTGTTTATGTTTGAGGGGACACCACGCAGACTGAAGATGTACGTATTATGGTGATCGGGTACTACATTAAATAATAGTGTACTATCTCGAGAGATAGAAGTCACTACCCTATAATGGACCTAATCACCTAATAGGGACCCCTAAGGCATGATGGGTCTTCAAATATACCAGAGATTTTTCTTCTACTTTACATGAAAAAGTAAAGTAGGGTTTATTTAAACTAGGTTTATTTAGTTTCCTATGGAGGCAAGCCTCCATAGTTAATTATATCTTAAGAGAAATGAATCCATTATAAATACTCTCGATTAAAGTAGGTGATTGTTGTCTCCAAAGAATTCAAAGGTAGGATTATCAAAGGATTGGTTTTATTTTAGAAAATCAAGTGGGAGAGATCAAAAGGGGAGTTATTATCAAAACCGAAAGAGATGAGTAGGGAGTGCTCATGACACTAGGAAACCTAGTGAGCACTCTAATCTATCCTATGGTTGGGTTTTATGTATTTGAAATTGAGAAGATTTATTTATTTGAGTTGAATTTTTATTAAAAATTTAGGTCTTATGATTCTACAATACAAGATTATGGAAATGCTTAAGAGGTGAGAATTTATGGTTGTAGCACAAAGAAAAACAACAATCTCAGATCCTAAATATAGGGAGCTTTGGTGAGGGTCAAAGCACAACCTAAATCTAAGGTGAAAGTGGGTATATGGTTTACCTCCACAAGAGAGAGTAAACCCCCCGACTACTGGACTTATTACCGCTTGGAGTGGCAGCTAGCTAACTTCTCCTATGCTTTAAATCCATATAAGCAAGTCATATACTTTGCAAGATGG
Organism: Cymbidium sinense; assembly: GCA_021442155.1. NCBI lineage: Eukaryota > Viridiplantae > Streptophyta > Magnoliopsida > Asparagales > Orchidaceae > Cymbidium > Cymbidium sinense. The sequence continues at coordinate 76,387,846 of CM038217.1, read as the reverse complement.
TTAAGCTATTATTTATTTAGAAGAGAAACTAAGTCCTTAAACCCACTCTCTAAGAGACTAGATCATGAAGGGCATGAATAATGACTTAAATCTAATGCAAATTTTGTCAAGTTTTATTTCATTTTTGGACTTTTTATTTTGACACAAGCTATAGGATTTTGTATGCCTAAATGCATGAGAAATTGATTATGGCCAAATCAGAAGAGAAAGAGGTTTCTTTTCATCAAAGGCTCTTACATGTTAAGCTTTTATTCTCTGGCACAGATGGAAGCCCTCTCTTAGCAAGAGTGAAAGAATATGACATGCATGATGTTATATATATAATCATCCAGCTAAGGGGTTGCTGCATATTTTTATTATCTTAATTTAATTCCTAAGATTTTATGTGAGGTTATGAATTATTTCAAGATTTTAGTTATGAGTTGTTAGTGGGGTAGAAAATTTATTTTTTCCTAAGAGCCTAATCATATCCAAACCACACAACAATCACCAATCATAAAGAAACTATGAAAAGACATGCTATTTCTAATGCACAAGATAAACAAAACATCAAACAATTTTATAAATATTCATAAAAGAATAAGAGGCCGGTGCGGTCACGTACCGTCATATAACCCGAAAAGAAATGTGGATAGCCAAGCTCTATCCTTATGCATCCTGGTATAATGAAGAATAATTACAATTATAAAAATGATAAGTGTTATGGGGGTCTTCATTCTTCATCATCCATTCTTCACTCTTCATCTTTCATTCCTTCATTTTTGGTTTGCTCCATTTCTTCCTTTCTTTTGGCTTGATTGGGATGTTGTTTGCTCCAGAGGCATCATATGGTGTAAGAGACTTGATCTTATAACCAATGTTTACCCTAATGCCCATAACATTTATCCTAATCTAATGTAAAAACTACATTAAAAGAGAAGGAAAGTAAATCTAGTTACACCTACAAAATAAGTGTTAGCTAAACACACCATGCAACCCAAGTAATATGAATAATTTAGACTTAACACCCCACACATGAGTAACCAAGTCCACCTGTCCAAAACTTGGGCTATGCTTAGGGCTAGCAACCAATAAAGAAAAAAATATTTATATTTTTATTACAGCGGCCCCTTAAGCTCGACCCCCTGCATAAAATATGATTAGGCAAATATCGGCCTAACATTCAGACTACACACATACACCCTAACATCCAGTCTAAAATAATACATCACAAAACTAAACTTTCATCAAACCATGCACCACCCTTACATAAACCTAGAAATGGTGACTTAGTCTAATGTACATGTGTTAAAGCTTGTATGGTATGTCCTAACTAGGCTTTAGAGTTATGATTTGCTAAGTCTGAGGGATTTAATTTATAAAGGGTTGATTTCTCTTTAAGTGGTTTAGTTGATTTGAGAATTTTACTTAGTATTTTCTTTTGTTTTATATAGCCTACACTTAGCAACTAAGTGTTATAAAGAGAAGAAAGAGAGAGAATCTATCTTTTATCCCTACCTTAAGTCAATTTTAAAGTAAGTTAATTACTGAATTCTTTTTTAGTGTGTGTTTTAATTAACCCTAAATTTAGGTTCATTCTAAATAACCCTATTCAATAAGAAAGGCATCTTAAGGTTAATTAGAATGGATTACTATCACATAACACACATTCATTCATTTCTTTTCATCATGTATATCATGCATATGAATAATCCGAAGCATACCTATACATGCAATGTAAATCGTAACATACTTTGATGATGAATGCAAGAAATGCATTTTTTTTAAAATTTAAATATTTTATTTATTGATTGAATTATGAATGCATGCCTTCATTATGTAGAAAAAAGAGATTTTTCATCCATTAGCTAAATACACATTCACATGTATAAAAGTTTTAAGTGAGTACAACACCATTATTTTCTACACTAGGGGCGTAAGGTACAAGACCTACTTAGGGCTACTTAAAGCCTTGCAGCCCTCGGGATGTCCAGACTAATATACCACTTTTCTTAGATACATGTAAATGTATGAATAACTATAAGGATAAGAAAATCCATGCAAAATGTTATACTTGGTTTATTTGATTTATGATTCTTATTTATTGGTCACATCATATGTGCATATGTATAAGAGTTTTAAGTGAGTACAACGCCATTATTTTCTACACCAGGGGCGTGAGGTACAAGACCTACGTAGGGCTACTTAAAGCCTCAAAGCCCCGGGATGTCCAAACTAATATACCACTTTTCTCAAATACGTATGAATGTACAAAAAGAACCAAACAGATAAAGAATCATGCAAGAAATTATGTTTGATTTGGTTGTATAATTTACATGTGTGATATGAAACTCTTCCTAAGTCTTAACATATAGATGCATAGGAATAGATTTAGGCAAATGTTGTGTTCTTTTCAAATAAACTATGTACTTACAAATCCTATGTGACATGTTAAGAGAGGGAAAGAGAACTTCATATTACACATCTTATACTATCATCACATGCAAGCTTATAGATATTTGTAAGTAACATTACTTCATTTATAATAATTGATTTATAGGTTATGAAAATAGCTTTTGATTTAATAGTGATAATAGCCACGCATATTCTTAATTTAATTCAACACATGCAATTTGACATAAAAGAAAACATTTCATTTAATTAATTTTAAAAGAAATGAATGCATGATTTCATATGGCAAGCAATATTTAGCATGATTGGAAAGAAATAAAGAAATGTAAGCACATGATTTCATTCACCCCAATTAATTCTAAGGACAATCATATTAAATAAGGCTATTTAAAATAAACTAAAATTATTTAAAGGCATTTTTTTACTTGAATTTGATTTGATTTAGGAAATATGAGAGAGTTTGCTAATCTTAACCCATTTCCCCATGTGTGAATTAATTTGGTTTAATGAAGAATATTTAAGTTGATTTTATGTCCTAATTAGGTTAGGGTGTGAATTAAATGAATTA
>CM038217.1:76323058-76384787 GCA_021442155.1 Cymbidium sinense | reverse complement strand
TTTTGATATTTTGAAGCTATATGATTAATTTCATGAGGGTTATTTGTCGTAGATTCTCGACTTCGATACATTATCATTGATATTTCGAGAACTTAATCGATTGATGATCGTTAATATTGTCTCCTTCGATTGATTTCGGCGTTTTGAAGCAAGTCTTGTCATCAATCGGTCGTTTGATCATTTTCTTTTAACATCGGTGTATTTTAAATCCGTTGTGAACCATCGCTTCAAGTTTGTGAATTTGACTTGTGAGGCTTGATTTATGACCATATGTGGAGGTCAATGATTCTTTTAAAAGAGAACTATAGTCTGCAAATCTTATCCAAATCAATGTTAAGAGGAAAGGAATGAAGCAAACATAAAACATATTTTTATATTCACATGTAAACTTATAAATAAAATGTAAGTAACATACTTTCAATTTTGATAATTGATTCATATATTTTGAAAATAATTTAAAATTTAATAGTGATAATAGCCATTCCTATTTTAAATTTAGCCAAAGCATATAATTTGACATAAAAAAATATTTCACTTTCATTTTGATTTTTGAAAAGAATGAATGCATAAAATTCATATGACATACACATTTATCATGTTATGAAAAACTAAAGTGATAAAACATATAAACACATTCACTAATTAATTCCTAAAGACAATATCATGAAATAAGAAAGTTTAAAATAAATCAAATTATTTTTAAAGAATGTTTGATTTTGTTTTGAGTTTGATTTAATTTGAGAAATATGAGGTGAGTTTGATGTTCCTAACCCATTCCCACATATGTTAATTGTTTTAGTTTAATTTTTAGGTGATTAGATGATTTTTTTATGTATTGCTTAGGTTAAGGTATGAATTAAGCATGTTAATTACCCCTAACCTATACCACATTAGTATAGTTAATCAAATAATTATGAGCCAATGTGATGACATAAAATCACATAAGAAATTTAAATCAACAATGCACATAGTAAGAAAAGGGCCTAATGTATTTGGCTCGTGATTAGTGATTAATTAAACTAAAGGGTTTTAACTTAAGTAATTTTAACCCCTCACACATGTGAGTTGAGTTTTGATTTCCTTAATGTACTTAGGCTCTTGAACACCTAAGCATTTTCCAAGATAGATTAATTGAGTTCTTGAAAGTTTTAGAATTTTTAATTAAGTAATTAGTGAATTGACCCTTAATTTAGGAGGTTAAGGAAAAGAGGGTTTAGAGAATATATTAAGGAAAGTACCCCAAAATTATTCCCCAAACCTCACACTCACACTTACTCAACCAAAACTTAATTGACTCAAACAGAAGGTTAAACTACTAATTATGCCCTTAATTAAGCCTAATTATATTAAGAGAGTGATTAAAGAATGAACTAGCAATTCTCCTAATTAAGCCATTAATAAATCCCAAAAAAATTAGGAGAGGCAGGAGTCATCCCACTAATTAAGCATAAAAAATTTAGGATTAATCAGTGAAGTAATTAAGAGATAATTAACAAATTAACATTCTCAATAAAACCCAAATTCAGAGAAAAGAATTATTCAAAATAAATTAAAAATAATTTTAAAATATTTTATGTTCAATTATCTTTCATATGCAATTTATATCATAATTTTTTGATTTTCTAGGCTTAGATATGAATTTTAAAAGATTCAATAATTAATTAGAATATTTAAATATCTAATTAAATTTTAATCTTCGCCGTACGTGAGCTAGCATCATGTGCTTTCCATGTGGCATGACGAGATTGGATACTTAACCCGTCACATTGTATGTGGCGGTCTTCTCTTTCTCCTCAACCCGATCAAGGATTGGACGATTGAATTAAAACGCAGATCGAGGGTAAATCATGGGATGTTGTGTTCTAATCTCTACCATTCATCCAAAATGGATGGATGGCGGATTCATCCCTATCTCTCATGAGCAAGGAGATCCGTCTATGTTCTAGGCCATGATCCGAGCTCGATTGAGCTTGGATTGAGCTAAAATTTAGCCAATGCCTTCATCATGCAATGTAGATCATATATAACGACTAAAATCTCATGGGATTAAACTTTCTTTCATAAAGCTCTCCAATATGGCTAGATTAAGCTTGAAAAAATGGCTTACCACCACGAGATGATAACGGTGCTCGATTCCCTTGGAGAAGCTTAGATCGGTTGAGAAGCTTTGTTGAGAGATTGAGCTCTTGAGATTGAGTAGATGCTTAGAGACCAACTCCCTTTGAACTCCTTGTGGCTTTGATCGAATTAGATCCTCTCTTGCCTTTGGAGCTTGGGAAAGAGCTTAGATGAACTCGGCTTGGTCCCCTGATGAAGCTTGAAGAAGGAATTGGCTTGATGTTGAGTGTTGAGTAAGTTGGCTTTTCAATAGAGCTCCCTATTTTCAAGCTCTAAAAATCGAGAATGGAGATTTCAAACCCTTTCTATGAAGCTAAGGAAGACTCTCGAGGTTTGCTCAGTTCATATGCTTCAATGACGAGGGAGTGAAAATTTTGTTGAATTAGGGGGGTATATCTCCCCTTTAGAATATCAGCAATGCCTTGCCATTTTTATCAATACACCTGTAATGAGTTAGTTAGGTTGTTTTTTTGCATGTGGTTGGTTTTGGCAGAGAAGGAGTGGGTGATGTGGCCATGTGCTTGAATTGAGTGTAAGGAGAATTCCATGTGCTCCATTTCAAGGCATGTGTAGTCAATTTGGTCATTGGGCTGGGTTGACCAAAACCCATTGGGTTGGGTGCACCACACTCCCTAGTTTTCACTTGATCCACTAAGAGAGTGTTAAGTGGTTATGAAGAGGATTTGACCAAATTTCAAGTGAGTTTGGCCAAAATTTACTCTATGGCCTAGGGGTAAAATGGTCATTTGATCTTGATTTCAGTTTGGGTATCTTTGATATGATGAGAAAATAGGTTTGGCCAAGTTTCATTGAATTTGGAGTTAGTTTGATGTGATTTGGCTCATGTTGACCCATTTAGGTCAAAATGGGTCAACTTGGGTCAAGTTGACCAATTGGACAAATTGGGTCAAATCAAGGGTTGGGTCAGGTTCATATAACTATTAAAATGTTTTGGTGGCTTCAGTTTGATTCAGTTTGGTTATATTTGGTTCAATTGAGTTCATGTAGGTCAAATGTCAAATGGGTCAGTTGACCAAATTGACCTATTTGGGTTAGGTCAATGGTTGGTTCAAGTTTGTTCGGTCATATGAAATGAATTGGTATCTTTGTTTCCAATCAATTTTGGTTAAATTTGAATTTGACTCAATATGACCCTTTAGGTCAAGTTGTGTTCAAGATTAGTTGGGCTAGGTTAGGTCTAGTTGGCCAATTGAGCTTTTGGTCAAGTTCAACAAGTGATTTAGAATGAACTTGACTCATTGGTTTCAATCAATTTGGCTTAGATCAAGTTTTGACACTTTTTTAGGTCAAGTTGGATCAACTTGGGTCAAGTATCCAATTGGGCTGGGTTATATGTTGACTTGGTCAAGTTCAAACATTGGTCATGAATGAATTTAAATCAATGGTTTCAATCAATTTGGCCTATGGTGGATTTTGGCTATGTTGGGTTTCATTTTGGCTAAGTGTTGACTTGGTCAACCCTTAGGTTTGACTTGATTTGATCCAATTTGAGTGATTAATCATCTCATGATGATTGTTGATCATGATGATAGGCTTAGGTGGGTTTAGATCAATCCAATTTGGTTAGGATTAGAATTTGGCTCATAAGGATACTTTAGGTCACTTTAGATAGATGAGCTAAGTGGGTTAAATTGCTTGGTCAAAGCTTGATTTGAGTTTGATTGAAGTCACATATGAGCTTATGATTGAAATATAAATCCATTTACAAGTGGTTTAAAGTAAAATGGGTTTTGGTTCATTTGATAATTTCAAGTTCAAGAAGTGAACATGAATTTGAGTTAGCTTTGATTTTTGAATTGAGTTTTGGTTAAGTGATTGAATTTTATGTTTATACTTGGATTCATGATTGAAAGACTAATTGAATCATGAAGAAAAATCAAGGGTTTGACTTGATTTAAAATTGATTTGACTAAGTTTAAAATTTTAACTTGAAAAGCTTAAGTTGAATTTTGAATGAATTTTGGAGTTGGTTTTGGTTGTTTAAATTTATATTTCATTTATATATGTGAATATAAAAAAAATATAAATGGGTTATGAGAAAATTTCAAGAATTTGAAGTGATTTCGGCTAAGTCCATAAGAGGGAAATCAAAGTGACTTAGGAAAGATTTGGAGTTTGGCCATGAATTTTGGATTTGATTTTTGGCTTTAGTTTGATTTATTTGAATTTATATTTTATTTATATATGTGAATATAAATGAGAATATAAATGAGTTGTGAGAAAATTCCATGAGTTTGAATTGATTTGATTTGATTTAGGCTAAGTCCATAAGAAGAGAATCAAAGGACTAAGAAAAGATTTAGAATTTGACCATAGATTTTGGATTTGATTTTTTTGCTTTAGTTTGATTGATTTGAATTTATATTTGTTGCGGGCTAGAAAACCAGTTGCGGTAGAGAAAAAGTTTACGCCTTAGCCTTGTTGTAAAATCTAGCACACACACAGATATTTAAAGAGTGAACAATAAAACTCCAAATATTTTAACATGGAAAATCTCGAAAGAGGAAAAATTGCTAAGAAAGCTTCCACTATATATTTAATTTGGAGTACAAGTTTTCCGATACGGATTACATAATTGTATATGAAAGGGTTGACAATGGGAATCCCAAAATTAGATAACAAATGATATAGTCATGTTGTTATGATTCGTGGTAGCGAGATGATGGTGAACATCGAGCGTCGATGAAGGTCGCCATGATGGAGACCGATGGAGATTGATGACGCGAGGATGGGTGGTGGTGGCTGGTGGCTTCGGTGATTGGTAGCTGGGGTGGCCCGGTCAGTGGTGGCATGATTATGCAGAGGATTTTCAAGCTTTAGAGCTCTCTCTCTCTCTTGCTTGGCCTCCCTTTATGAGGAATGAGGGAATTTATATGGGTGGAGGAGTGGCATTTATAAATACATAAAACCCAAACCACTCCTCTCCATCGGATGTCTCAAAATAATTCATTTGATGATATGATGTATTTTATGTATTTAAATGCTCAAATAAGTCATAATTATGAGATCTTGAGCTTGTTAGATCCGGCTCGTCGAGGCTTCGATTTATAAACACTCCATGTTTGAGAGCTATTTAAGAATTTAATATCCCAAAATTTCTAATGATAATTTAAGTGCTTGATCTTAACTAGTTTCAACTTGGATCTCTACCTTTTAACATCAAGATTCGTGCCTTAGTAGAATTTTACGTCATATCAATTTCCCTATTTTTGAATGATATTATCTCAATCATCCAAAAGTATATATGTCAAATACTTGAAAATGATAAATTCTTCAATGAAATTTGGGTCCATTAATCACATTTTGAGAATAGATCTTCATAGAAGATTATGATCACGAAGCGGGTGTAGTGCGGATATTATGCGGGTATCTTGTGGAATATTCAGTTATGGACCCATCCGGACGGCTGAGCTTGTAGGCTACATTTGAAAGGGTCGTGGTGTGAAGGTTTGGAGGAAAGTGGGCCGAGGGCTTGTAGGTTTGAAGCGAAGGCGACAAGCATTTCTTGGAGAAGGATTCGAATGGTGGAATTCAAGCATGCCTGTGGTCGGTGGGGCGCGCGACAACACTATATTGATTACTGTGGATAAATCGGACGGTGGATCGCCGAATTTGGTCAGGGAATCTTGATGGCGTGTGCGAAATGGGGTGCGTCACGGCATGAATGACCATGGCGATGTCGAGGAAGGCCGTCTTGATAGTGAAGCGCGGCGAACCATCGCCATCATATGGGTCATACAACCTTTTCCCAGCCAGCCCTTTGAGTGATTTTGAATGATTTTGGGCAGTTTTGACAGTTTTTCTTTGATTTTTTATCTTTTTGTCCTTATAAGGGGTCAATAAAAACCCTAGGGCCAAGGGAGAAGACACACTCCTCATATGATGAGTGTTCCTCTTCTTCTTAAGAGGAGGTCATTCGAAGGCAATCATGTCCTGCATTTTATAGAAAATTGATTTTCTTAAAACTCTAATAGTTGACAACTGTCAAGGTACTGGGGAAGCAATGATTATGAACCATTCCTGAGAAAACTCAAAAATACTGGCAAATAGTTTAATAGTGTAATTATTCATGATGTTACTTAATGCCATTGACTTGTATAGAATGAGTAGAATCGAATCCACTGAGGCTTTTTGACCCATTTGAGGTTGTTTGTCAAAGTGTTGCTTGATGACATTAACCTGTATGGAATAGGTCAAATCGAATCCACTCCGGATTTTTGACCCATTCGAGATTATTTGTCAAAGTGTTACTTGATGATATTAACATGTATGGAAGAGGTTGAATCAAATCTGTTGAGGATTTTTGACCCATCCGAGTTTGTTTATCAAAGTATTACTTGATGACGTTAATCTGTATGGAAGATGTTGAATCGAATCTGCTAAAAAATTTTGAGTCATTCGAGGTTATTTTTCAAAGTATTATTTAATGACGTTAACCTGTATGGAAGAGGTCAAATCAAATTCGCCAAGTATTTTTGACCCATCCGAGGTTGTTTGTCAAAGTATTACTTGATGACAGCAACCTGTATGGAAAAGGTTGAATTGAATATACTGAAGAATTTTGACTCATCCGAGATTGTCTGTCAAAGTATAAACACTCCATGTTTGAGAGCTATTTAGGGATTTAACTGATATCCCAAAATTTTCAATGATATTTTAAGTGCTTGATCTCAAGTTTAACTTGATCGGTTGCTTTTAACATCAAGATTAGGTGACACAAAGAATTTTCAAGGTCATATCAATTTCCTCCTATTTTTGGATGACATTTTCTCAATCATCCAAAAGTATATATGTCAAATACTTGAAAATGATAAATTCTTCAATGAAATTTGCGGGTCCATTAACCACACATTTTAAGAGATCTTCATGGAGCACAAGATTATGATCACGGCAGTCGAGATTGAATGTGTCGGTATGTCTTGAAATATTTTGAGTTATGGATCCGGATTCTGACTGGGCTCCATGATTTGAAGAAGGCGGTGTGAAGGTTTGGAGGAAAGTGGCCAGCGCTTGTGTTTTGGCGAAGCGGAGACTATTTATGAAAGAAGGACCGAATGGTGGAAATTGCATGGCGAAGCATGACTGGTCGCCGGAAGAAAGCGGCTAATCAGATGATTCTAACGGATCAGTCGGACGATGGATCAACCAAGATTTGAATTGAAGCGAACTTGATGAAGCGGTCATGCGAAATGTGAGTGTTTTGCGAAACTAAATGGTGGTGTAGGTCGCAATTCATACGAGCCGTTGTGATGAAGTCGAGCTTGTCAGCGTGAGGCGAGGGGCAGGCAGACTGTATCTCAGTGTACAAGGGTGAAAATGAAGTTTTACCATTTTGATTTTGAACATTTTGAGGCATTTTGGCTATTTTGATTTTTATTTTTTGTCCCTATAGGGGTCTATAAAAACTCTCCTAGGGCCAAGGGAGAAGACACACTCCTCATATGATGAGTGTTCCTCTTCATCTTAAGAGGAGGTCATTTGGAGGCGATCATGTCCTATATTTTATAGAAAATTGATTTTCTTGAAACTCCAATAGTTGACAACTATCAAGGTACTGGGAAAGCATTGATTATGAACCATTCCTGAGAAATCTCAAAAATACTGGTAGATAGTTTCATAGTGTAATTATTCATGATGTTACTTAATGCCATTGACTTGTATAGAATGAGTAGAATAGAATCCACTCTTTTGACCCATTTGAGGTTGTTTGTCAAAGTGTTGCATGGCTTTGTATGGAATAGGTCAAATCGAATCCACTCTGGATTTTTGACCCATTCGAGACTATTTTTCAAAGTGTTATTTGATGACATTAACATGTATGGAAGAGGTTGAATCAAATATGCTAAGGATTTTTGACCCATCCGAGGTTGTTTGTCAAAGTATTACTTGATGACGTTAACTTTGGAAGAGGTTGAATCGAATCGCTAAAATTTTGACCCATCCAGGGTTGTTTTTCAAAGTATTATTTAATGGCGTTAACTGTATGGAAAGGCGTTGAATCAAATTAAGTATTGTTGACCCATCGAGGTTGTTTTCATACTATGCTTGATGGCAACTATGAAAAATGTTGAATTGAATCTTGAAGAATTTTGACTCATGATTGTTTGTCAAAATATTACTGATGAACTATATGGAAGAGGTTGAATTGAATCCAATGAAGATTTTTGACCCATCCGAGGTTGTTTGTCAAAGTGTTACTTGATGACGTTAACCTATATGGAAGATGTTGAATCAAATCCGCTGAGAATTTTTGACCCATCCGAGGTTATTTGTCAGAGTGTTACTCGATGACGTTAACCTGTATGAAAGAGGTCAATTGAAGATTTTGACCTATCCAGATTGTTTTACGTTACGATACGCAACATGTATGGAAGAGGTTGAATTGGTGAGGGTTTTGACCTATCCAGGTTGTTTGTAGAGTGTTACTTTGATGCGTTAACCTGTATGAAAGAGGTCGAATTGAATCCGCTGAGGATTTTTGACCTATCCGAGGTTGTTTGTCAGAGTGTTACTCGATGACATTAACCTGTGTGGAGTAGGTCTAATCGAAACCACAAAGTTTTGACCTATCCAAGGTTGTTTGTCAGAGTCTTCGCTCGATGATGTTAATCTGTGTGAAAGGGGTCAAATTAAAACATTTGTTTAAGCTTGTAGCCATAGTTGTTTCTTGACATTTTCCTTTTTCATTAGTATTACTGACTTGTTTCTTGAACTGATAATCAATTAGATATCCAAAATATTAATTTGGATAATCTTTTGAGATTAAAGTTGCCCCATAGTCTCCAACAAAAGCTGAAGGATCGAAGTTTGATGAATCATTCTTCTTATTTGTTCATTGAGTAAGATTTTCTTCTATAGGTGTTATTAAACATAAAGTTAGAGTGTCAACCATTGTGAAGATGTAAAGGGAATGTTCTCACAGTGGTGTCAAACTATTATGGCTACTAATTGTGGTAGAGTAAAAATTTACTTAGCCTTGTTGTGAAATCGCGCCAGGTATTTAAAGAGTGAACAAGAAAACTCAAAAATTTTAACGGAAAATCTAAAAAGGGTAAAAATCATGGGTTCTAGCCCGAAAAGCTTCCACTATATATTTATTTTGGAATATAAGTTTTCCCGAGAATGGGATTACATAATTCTATATGAGAAGGACTAACAATGGGAATCCCAAAATCAGACAACAACATCCATATAGTCACATTGGGTTGTAAGTTACTCGTAGCGGTGATGGTGAAAGAACAACCATTGGATGAAGGTCATCATGATGGAGACCGAGTGCGCGGCGGTGAGGATGGTAGCGGCGGTGGATGCGTCGGTTGGTAGTGGTCGAGGGGTGGACAGTAGTGGCATGATTATGTTGAGCTCTCTCCTCTTTGCTTGGCCTCCCTTCATATGAGGAATGAGGGGCTATTTATAGATTGGAGGAATGTTTCTATAAATACAAAACTCCTCTCCATCGACTCAAAATGATTCATTTGATCATATGATGTATTTTGTATATTTGAATGCTCAAATAAAGTCAAAATTGTGAGATCTTGGGCTTGTTAGATCCGGCTTATCGAGACGCTCGATTTGACTATAAACACTCTATATTTGAGAGATATTTAGGGATTTAACTGATATCCAAAAATTTTAATGATATTTTAAGTGCATCTCGATTTCAACCGGATCAACTTGCTTTTAACATTAAGATTTGTGCTTCGACTAGTAGAATTTTCAGGGTCATATCAATATTTCATTTATATATGTGAATATAAATGAGAATATCAATGAGTTGTGAGAAAATTCTATGAGTTTGAATTGATTTGATTTAATTTAGGCTAAGTCCATAAGAAGGGAATCAAAAGACTTAAAAAAATTTTGAACTTGGAATTTCAGTCATGGGTTTCTCATAGATTTCAATTATGGATTTGATCATATGGTATTGATTTGAGTTTGGAGAAAATCAATTGAGTTGATTTAAGTTTGATGTTGATTTGATTTGGAGTTTGACTTGAAGGAAGAAATTGATGAATGTCTTTCAAGCTATGTGATAGTGAAATTTTCTAACACTCACGAAATGACCTATTCCTATGGCTAACTCTTCTAAGTCTCTAAGACTAAGTTGAGTGTCCACCTAATCACTAGATGTGCCTTAGGAATGTCTAAGAGAAGTCCTATGTTTAAGATGGAGGGGTTGAGAGCTCATCCCAAATTGAGATCAACACATACCTGAAGGTAATTCGGACTTTGAAGTCATTTGTCCACATAAGCAATGAACCGTGCCACTATAGAAAAGCCCGTATCATGCTAGCAGCAAAGAGGAAATTTTGATAGCTTTATCCATACAGGAAGGTCTCAGATGTGCTCTTTAGAGGGTCAAAAATCCCAAGACCACTTCTGGAATATAAAGGGTCTGGCATTGAGGAAGCACGGAACATGATTCCAAACGAGGTCATAATCTTTTTGGCAAGTGAATTTGAATAGAATGAAGTCACCCTCTAAGGCATAGAATTCTTTATTGAATATAGCTTCAGTCGTGGCCTAAATAGAGCATTTTTCAGAATCAAGCAACTTCTAGATCGAATAAAGATAACATGATTCACCTCTTTGATTTCCCTGAATTCCTATAGAACAATCAGAACAAGTAATTTTAAATCTTAAAAGTTCAACTTACTATGAAAATATCTAATTTTTTCCCACTTACAAACAACAAGAAATTACAAACACACAACTAGACATCTTCATTAGAAATAGATTAACGAATCAAAAATAGAAAGGAAAAGAATTAAACAAAACTGAAAGAAAATATGACTAAGAGTCATTCATCAACCATTATACTGACTTCTGTAGGGTGAACATCCACAAGAGAGAATTTGAAATCATTTTACTGAAAGTGTGTTAAATTTGACTATTCCTTGGTTTTAATGATGTTCAAAGACACAACAAACTCAACTTTGTAGTAAACATACCATTCCTTTGTATGATGGGAGCTGATCAAAATGACAATACTTGTGTTTCTATACCGAGCACCACCTTATTGTAAAACCCTTAAATATAATGAAACTAAGTTTAAACAATGAGAAACTTTTGGTGTAATGATTGAAATTTCATCAACAAATTTAAAATTTAGCATACTAGTGGGAATACTCTAGAATAGATGGTCTCTAAGAAGTTATACCAATGGGACAAACAATCATAAAGTCTCATTAGATCAAGGTGGATAATATCTCAATAGTTAAAAGTTATAACAAACATATTAAAACTTTGAAGGGATTGACATAAATACCACTCAATATCCCTCAACATCATATTTTAACAATAAAATACTATATTTACATACAAACCACATAAAAATTTCTAGTAGATCAAATTTACAATCATTGTCCCTCTATTCATTTAAAAAACCATGTAGAGATTCCAACGTTCTCCTTGATTCCATGAACCTTCTTCAAATCCTTAACCTCCTCAAGCTATTCTCACATCCCTGCGGTTTTTGTATCCCATTATGAGACACGGAACCCTTCTCAGTAGACCTTCTTTCACCATTTTCAACTATTTGTTCTGTAAGAACTTAATTACAGTGATGAAATACTTAATGCAACTTTTTATAACACCAATTTACTGTAATTGAATCATTTTATGCATCTGCTATTATACATTTCTTTGTGACACCTTCTCTGATTCAATACGATTGCTTGTTGTAAGTTTGCATGCGTTCATCACAGTTTTGAATTGTGCAACTGCATGTAAGCTCCAAAAATTCTCCATAGACCTCTCGATAATATTGAATTGAAGGGCATATGATTGAAAAGTGTCGATGAAATTTTTAGAAGGCAGATGGAATAGAAGATAAGACACTACCAAGAGATTTCACCCTTGTTTTACGAGAACTTTAGATCTGGTTCGAGGTTTCTATGGCAAGCCCTATAGTTAATTACCCTCTCAATAAGTGAGAGAGAACTTTAATTAAGTGGTTAAAATGCTAAATGTGTAGCGTATAGTAAGATATGTTTGAGTTTAGATTATAAAATTCATCATTTCTAAACTAGATGGTTGGGGAATGATGGCGTGCGATCTAGATCCCATGGTTTATCATCCCGGGGTGGTCCCTAGTCTACTTAGTCAGGAGGTAGTCGACCCAGCGGCGATCCTTATCGACAACATGGGTTACGTCGTCCAAGAAATTCTTGTAGACCTAGGGTGGTGTTTGTCTATGGAGATAGAATTAAGTGTACCTTAGTTAACAGAGGGTTGTTTGCCCTATCAGATGTACCTCATGATTCACAACTCAAAGGGCAGAGCCGTTGGGGAGCATACGGATGCAACGGTCGTGATTGTAAAATAATGGAGTCTTATTGGCCAAACCACGTTAGGGGACTCTGTATAGCGCATTATCATACTTCCAAACGAACTTAGAGGACGAGTCACGTCTTCTTGGAAAAGATTAATTGAGTGAACATAGTATACTTGATTTGACATTGGCTCTTTATTTATAATTTTTTTAATTTGTCACGATAAATAATTACAAGGTGAAGAGATTGAGTTTTGCTTTAACTTTTAATGATAGAGTTTTATATAAATAATTTTTTAGATTGATATTTAGTTTTAGTTAATTTGATTTGAAAAATTGATTAATTGAATATATTTAAGAGCTTTAGATCCTGTCAACTCTGTTTAGCTGCTAATGGAGGATTATATCTACTATCACTTGACAAAATCACTTTCTCATATATTTTACTGATTTGAAATTTTTTATAATAGATTTTTAGGTTTTGTTAACCCGGACCCAATCCTAAGACTAAATTGAGTAGTAACCCACGCAGCATCCTCAAACACTTAAATCCAAACATTCAACATAGTGTCGAGGCCCATGCGGGTGTATTTGAGAATGTCTTAATTAATGTCTTATGTTCGCTTGAACGATGTCTTGCGAATCCGGTGGCTATTGATGAGTTGAACATAAAGATATCTTGCAAGTATACAATTCATTCATTGAAAGCTCTAACAAGCTTTAAAGCACTTGGACAAGGCATATAATTACTTCAAAATATATGTAAGCACTTATTCTCTTATTCAAGCTCTTACATATATTTTGGGATATCTAAATCAAGAAAGTGATTGCCTTAGATATCTATTTCTTTTAAAATGCTATGTGGATTTTAAGATATCTAGTTTGAAGCAAGAATATTTGCCTTGAAATATATGCCACATCGTATATTTAAGCTTTTCATATATATATATATTGATGCAACTAGTTGAATGTGAACATATCTCATAATGTATGAAAGTGTCACATCGTTATATTTAAAAGCTTGCACAAGTTTGACACGAGTGAATGAAACTACAAATCGCTTCGAAACATGTGCAATCACGCTTCTTTGAAGTTCATTGCATGCTTGTTGTTAAACTTTCAATTTCATTATCATTTCTTTAAACTTCTTTTTTTTTTATTTGCTTTTCATTCATGTATCATGATGAACTCTATTTGAGTTATCTTTAAAGAGTCATGTTTATACTTATTAGTGATTCTTGTTCTTAATGAGCAATTGAATTGAACATAATCTCATTTGAAATCGATATGAATTCCATCATCACTTGAAAGATAACACTTTATTCGGTATATTTTACTTAACTACTTGTATTGCTCAAACACATGTTATAACACTGTTTAAACATTCATTAGAAAGATTATGAAACATGCTCATTGATAAGTCGTTATGTTTGCTATGAATCTCCTATAAACTTTTTTTGATTTCTTCATATTTAAAGCTAATTATTAACTTTACTATAAATCTCTTATGATTTAATTATATACTCAATGAGATTTATTTTGCAATCATATAAATGAGATATCGGCAAGTTAAATTTATGTTTATGGATGAGTTGTCAAGTTTTTTTTGCATTTGCTTGAAACCAAGCACCCTATATCTCATATTCCTCAGCATAACATATAATTGGAATTCTTTTAATCATTTCTAAATGAATTACAAAAATGATCCAAAAATCTAGTAAATGACTATTCACTTATAAGAATTCAGCTCATTTCAATCTCAATTAAGCTTAACTCTTGTTAACTATTTATCTCACAAGTTGACAGTTTTCGAATTCAATTTTAAGCTTAAAATTTCATTTGGATTCACTTTTGTTTTAGGATTTTAGGTTTCATAATTAATTGGATATTCAATTAGTTTCGAGCTTAAGTCCCCAAAAGAAATTACTGAAATTTTGGCAGCTTCCCAGCGTCATCCCCGCATAGGAGGTTACATTGGGAGTGTTTTGGCTTTCGGTCTTTGAGCGTGCGGTGGTGTCTTATGACACCACAACCTTTTCATCTTGTCATACGAACGAGGTGCTTTAAACCCGAAAGAAAATATCTGAAAATATATATTCATTTTTTTTTAAGTCTAGAAATTTGCTAAAATTTTGACATTTCATCTGGGGAGGCATCTAACAAATATTGGCTTTTCGAAACAATGAGGCAGTGGTGTCTTATGACGTGATTTTCATCTCGTTTAATACTAACGAGCGACCTTCATACTGTAAAGAAACATAAAATATATATATATATATATATATATATATATATATATATATATATATATATATATATATATATATATATATATATATATATCATTCACGCGTTGATCACATGTTCGATTCTTTTTTTTTTGCGTTGATGATGTGAGAGCGAAGTTGGAGATGTCGGAGAAGAGAAGAACCTTAATGGCGTTGTTCTCTTGGTTCGCGGTGAAAAGAAAGGTCGGAAAGGGCGATGCAGCAGGAAGAAGAAACTAATGACGTTCTTCTCGATTAAGCAAAGCGGAAGTGGAAGGGTAATGCAAGGAGGCGGCGTCGAATCGAAATAAGAACAACCTAATGTGATGTTCAGCAAAGTAAAATTAGAAGGGTAATGCAAAGAGGCAAGTCAAAATAGACGGAACTACTCATGGTTTTTTGATTGTGAGGATTGTGAAAATGAAGGAGAAATTCAGATTTGGAAAAAAAAGGAGAAATTGATTGAGAAATGCAGGAATTTCAGATTAGTTTTGTGAGGGAAAGAGGGAATATATTTTGGTTTTGATTTTGAGGGGAAAGAAAGAAGATGGAGAATAGAAGGAGGAGGAATCATTTTCAGTATGGAGGGAGAAATGAAAAAAAAAAAGAAAAGGAAGGATAGGAAGAAGGTGATTTCAGCTAGGGAGAACAGGAGAATGGAAAAAAAAAAGAAAGAAGAAGGAGGGAAGAAATCCTACTTGCCTTTTTCTGTTTCTGAATGAGGGAGAAATCAGAGAGGTGAAGGAGAGAATGCCTTCGTTTTTTCGGATGAGGAAGAAAGAAAAGCTTCCGTTCGGTTGGGATGAGAGGCAAGAGGGGAACAGTTTGAGGGCTTCATGCGTGAAGAGGAGCGGAAGTGGTTGCTCGAGCAGTTCCTTCAGTGCGTGAGATGAACGATCGAGGTGGGTGGGTTGGCTGCGTGCGTGAAGAGGAGCAGGTCGCACGTGAAGGAGGGCTCAGTTTCCTTTTCTGCGTGCGTGGGTTTAGCCGGTCGGGTCGGTTGAACAGGGGAATGGGGTGGATTTAGGTTTAGATTAGGGCTTTAAACTGATTTTTTTAAATTGAATAATTAACTTTAAATTGACTTTTACATTAACGAGTAGATAATATATATATATATATATATATATATATATATATATATATATATATATATATATATATATATATATATATATATATATATATATATTCTCATCGAGACGTTTGGTTATCGTCAATTTAATCAATTTTAAGATCAAAATGCGTGCTTTGATTCGACATTCTGGCTTGTCAATTGAGTCGAATGATCTTACGCTTTTTCGGCGTTTAGAAGGTAACGACATCAATTTCAACGAGATATTTTCGTGGCAAACGCTTTCCGTATGCGTCGGTTGATAGCTCAATCGCTTGATCGGTTGCTCTTTAGATTATGCATTGTTTATATTTTTATTAATTTCGACGTTCGACGGTGGCGAGTGGTTATTCGTCGGATTATTTGATCATTTTGATGGTTTCGATGTATTTTGAGCATCAATTTATACACTATCACTTCTGAAGTCTATCAAATTCGACTTGTAGGCTTGACTTGACTTATGACACATATATGAAGGTCAACACTGCAATTTTGAATGCTCTACAATGAAAACTTTTTTTATTCTCTTGATTCATTCAAGGACAAGAGGAAAGTTATATTCTTAACCCATCTCTTTCGGTTGGTCGTTTCGGAACCCAGAGTTGAATCATCTCATGTAATAGTAAATTGATCCGAATGTTGATGAATGTGGCATGTGGGATTATACGACATCATAAGATGGGTGGAGTGTTGATATCATTGCAAAAAAAAAAAGTTATATTCTTATCCATTTTAATATTTAACTGAAGAATTCTTCTTCACAGAACTTTCGCTGATTCAGCTGTAATTTTGATGGCATAAAAGAAGAACATCATAATTTGTTAAACATAAAATAAAAAATGAATATGCAAAATTTTCGGATAAATTTTTTTTTTTTAAAAATAAAAGATAAATTTAAGTACGATATAAAAAAAATTAAATTGTTGTTCGAGATCACTTTTAATTTTTATCAGTTCAAAATTTAATTTGAAATAAAACATATTTGATATATTAAAATATATATTATCTTTATTTATGGTTTAATAAACTAACTTATGTGGTGATGACAACTAGCAGAACAGACTCATCGTCTCTTAGTTTAGTTGGTGGCGGCCTGAAACTCAGAAGAGTTGAATCTTCCAGGCGCTATACATAAGGTGGAGAAAGTAGTAGAATGCGACGCGTGTGGGTGATGAATGTGATCCAAGATTAATTCCCAATCTAGGAAGATGAGTGAGATATTGGGTGGATACACATTAAAAAAAACTAGCAAAATAGTGACAGTTGTTGAAATTAATATTTTTTATTTTTAAAATATTCAAAATTATTTTAAGTGTTATAAAAATAAATTAATTTATTTTTAAAATATTCATCATGTTCTTTTTCAAAAAAATTTCTGACAAATTGGTGAGCTAAAAATGCCTTTAAAAAAGGTCAATTTCTAGAAAGTATTATGACAGCACACGCAACGGTATCATTATTTCCTTCGCATCCGAAGCATTTCTCTTTCGCAGTTGGCTTATAAATTCAAACCACAGTTTGAGCTCCGTCAACCAAAAGGATTGCAAAAGGTAATATTTCAAGAGAAATTATTACATGACTATAATAGCATATATACGCTCATCAATTTATTATTATTAAATATTAATTATAAACTATTATAAATTATTATATATTTATATTTTTCATATTATTATTATATATCAATATATAATAATATATATAGTAATAATAACTGAATGCCATATAAAATTATATTATTGAGTTAAATTTGAATTCAGCTCATAATAATTTCTAAAATTTTTAAGTTTTTGTTTTAGATGATTTGTTTTTTCCTATTTAATTTTTTAATTTTTCTAATCATAATTTTAAATTTATTTTTTAAAAATTAAAAATGCTGATAAAATTGTCATCTAAACAGACACTATTCTTAATTAATTATTTTCTTATCATAAGAACAGTGAATAAAATGCCGAAAAGAAGTCCGCAGACTTAACTTGCGAATAAAACTTCTTCATAATTTTATTTTATAAATCAATCTCATATTTTATTTGACTAAGTTTTATATTATTTTAATTTTTTATGATAAATAAAGCTTTTTTACAATCAGATTTATTTAATAATGACAGCTACAAAGATGATCATTAAATTTAAAATTATAATGCATATCATAAAGTTCCAACATTATATATTGTTATAAGAAAAATTTATATACATCCTACACAATTTTAATTTATTTACATATTTAACACATATAATTTGATATTTATATTTTTAGCACTTGTACATTAAAATGTGAATTCACTTTAAACAATAATAATAATGATCACAAATGAATAAAAAAATAGGATTAAATTCAAATAAAATTTTAGCTGTAAACGTAAGAATCTTTTTTCTTGTAAATCTAAAAATTATGACTAAATTCAGAAAGTAAATCTCAGTCCATTTTCCAGTTGGGACGGTCTGATAACCAATAGTAAACAACAGCCATCAGACCTTTGATTTTCTATTGAAACATAAGTTCAGATATCCAACGGCAGATTTTCTATTGTATTAGATTTCCTTCTTTCTCATATTGGAGGAAAAACTCACTTAAGTACAAGAACTAATAAATGCTGTGATGGTTACCGGCCATCTCTCCCAAAATAATAGAACTTTTAAACATGCATGAGAGCCATATAATTCTACTAATTTAAATTTGATTTAATTAAATTATTTAATTGAGTGATTTTGCATGATTATTGATATGACATTCAAAATTCTCTTAATCAGCGAATTTTGATGTCAAAATAAATTAAGTTGAAAATAGAGATCAAGCGTTAAAATATCATTTAAACTTTTGAGATAGTTAAATTAAATACTTATGGAGTGTTTATTAAATCGGCGTGTGACAATAATCTCATTAAACGTTTGAGCGTTCAAATCTAAAATATATTAAATGATCAAAAGAATCGTTAATCATTGGTTACCATCTCTCTCAAAATAATAGAACTTTTAAACATGCATGAGAGCCATAATTTGATTTAATTAAATTATTTAATTGAGTGATTTTGGATGATTATGTACACTGAGTTTGTAGGAATGATTAAGTTTATGAGATATTTTAAATACTTAATACTATTTTATTCTTAAATTGATTTGATGGGAGGTGAGATCTGTATCACGCAGTGCTATTTGGGTCATTATATTTTAGCTGTGTTTTAAAAAATTTATAATGAGAAAATTATATTTTTTTAATATGATTTTTGTAAAATAAAAAAAATGCTACTATTCAAAATTTGGCCAACAGATTGCTCAACAACTTTATAAGAGTCCACCTTTTTTTTTTTTTTTTTGGGAAAGTCTTAATCTATATTGAAGGTAATTAAAGGGATATAATTGAGTAAGATTGAGTGTTGAATGTTGCAACTGATGAAATCAAATTCTATAATGACATTATTAATAATAACTATCAAATTTAAAATATAGATGTTGTTGTTAAAAAGCATGCTTGATTTAAGGGATAAACTAATTATAAATATATGATATTAATTTATCTTCTTAAAGAAAGTCTTCTTCAATCACTTAATTGAAAGACCTTTTGTATTAATTAATTTTTTTAAATAATAAATTATAAATTATAAAGTATGTAATTTTAATCTCAAAAGTTTTTTAAAAAATTTAATTCATAGATAAAAAATATTTTGATTTCTTTATTGAATTTTAAATGAATTTAATCATTAATTAATTCATAAAATTTTTAACACAGACTCTCTGCGTAATTCAATCTTTTCACCGATTACAAACAAACGAGCTGATTGATGCCTGCAGCTACGGTTTCCAAAATTCGGATCACCACATGGCTTGTTAATACGAAGATATTTCGCCGCTATGAGTCTATGACCATACTTGCCCAATGACGACCGCCGGCTTGGGAAACAATCTTCTTGGCGGTGGTCATGAGGAGAGGATCACTCCCCTGCTCTTCTTCTCCTGCATGGTCGCCGCCTCCGGTGGTCTCTTGTTCGGCTACGAGCACGGCATCTCCGGTTCGCTCTCTATCTATCTTCAGGTTTTTTCTTTCTCCACTGTTCAATTTTGAAATGAACCTACTTGTATATGCAGGAGGAGTTACATCCATGGAGCCATTTCTCAAGAAATTCTTCCCCGGCGTCTATGACGAGATGAAGCAAGACAGCAAAACCAGCAACTACTGCAAATTCAACAGCCAGCTTCTCTCCCTCTTCACCTCCTCCCTCTACATTTCCGGCTTCTTTGCATCCCTCATAGCTTCCCACGCCACCACGAGATTCGGTCGCGTCTTCTCCATGCGCGTCGGTGGCGCCGTCGTCTTCGCCGGAGCCGCCATCGGCGGTGCGGCAATCAACGTCTACATGCTCATCCTCAGCCGCATCCTCCTCGGTTTTGGCGTTGGTTTCACCAATCAGGTTTGTGGTTAAAAAAAAAAAAATCAAATTTTGAATTTTTATTTTCTGACCTTAGAAGATCGATCTTTTGCAGTCCATCTCGCTCTATCTATCGGAAATGGCACCTGCAAGGTACAGAGGAGCAATTTTCAACTTTTATGACATATGCCTCACCGCCGCAATACTGATGGCGAACATCGTCAATTACGGTAGCCAAAAGATCGAAGCTGGCCGGGGCTGGAGAATCTCCCTTGGCGCCGCCGCTCTCCCCTCCGCCTTGCTCGCCGTCGGCGCTCTTCATCCCCGAGACTCCAGCAATAATCCAACGCGGAGATCTCAAGCCTCTTGCCTCCAAAGACTTCGAGGCTCCGCGAACGTCGGCAAAGAGCTAGAACAACTCATCGCGCGGCGGCCGAAGCTCCCATCAAAGACAACAGGCCTTCGTCCTCTGTTCACAATCGCTCGACGAAATTACCGTCCCCAGCTTGTTATTGGCCTCGCCCTCCCATCTTCCAGCAACTCGCCGGCATCAACTTGGTTGGATTCTACGCTCCGGTGATGTTCCGCACGATCGGTCTCAAGGAAAGCGCGTCCCTGTTTTCGGCCGTCGTAATGAGACTAACTGCCACGGGCTCCAATCTCGTAGCCACGCCTTTGATCGACAGGCTCGGCCGCCGCAATTTCTTCTTCATCGGTGGGCTCGAATTATTTATATCTCTGGTAACGGCGGGCAGCATAATGGCCGCCCAACTCGGAGACCACGGCACGATGAAGAGCGAGTACGCTCAAATTATCGGAGAAATTTTTAAACTAAACCTGATTAGTGATTTAATTAGCTAATTAGGCAGGATGAAAAAAAAATTAATAAAATAGGCCTAGTCAGGCGGCGACTGGATCTTCATTCGGCACCTAATACTAATAATTTTTTTAAAAAAAAAATTTGAATTTTTTTGAGCATATCATTAGTTTTAATTTGCGTAGTTGGTGTCGTTGGAAGATAATGAAAAATTCTACTTTCATTGTTGTGACTTTCGACGAATATTGGCCAGTTTTGAAAATGTGTGAGATGTGAAGTTCTGAAAAATAATAATATTGATCGTACTCGTTTTTTTATATCGGGCTTATCGGTTATCGAATTTTGGCGTGTTTAGCATCGTTGGAAAGATAATAACAAATTTTACTTATATGTTGATAACTTTTATGGGATCATTTTTTTTCAAATGTATTTTTTTGTTTAAAATCTTTAGAGATGTAAAAAATTTGGCGTTGATAAATTAAAAATATTACGGATCTCGTTTGTGTAATCTTAACACGCTTGTTGAATACATATGATTTTTTGATAATATTAAATATTATAAGTGTGTTAATTTTTTGGTGAGTCTAAATAGTTGTGAGTTAATCTAAATTAATATAACAAAAAATGTAATTGTACAATCGGTGAATATGAATAAGTGGACAAAAAAAAAGCAGATAAATTACATGACATAAAGTGATAAAAAAAAATATATCATTATGTCAGCGGTGGAATCGCTACTGAGTGTAATGAGATGGTGTCGCGTGGCCACGCATAAATGATCTGCGGCGACGATCCTCCTCGTCGCCTCCGGGTTGTTCGAACATCCCAGTCAAAAGTGGTATCTCGAGCGCAGATATGGCAATCAGATAATTGCCATGCATATAATGTCATGTGGAATGACGTTAAGCATATGTAAGCGGGATCAATGCCATGGGTTCATAAAGACCACAGCATCGGCGATGAATAATTGGGTGTGAATGGATAGGTACCATGGCGTATATGATGGACCCACATCCATCGACGGCATCTCACTGTCGATCACTCTGAGATATATATCCTTCCTTCGATATATATGCACTTCGATCTGTATTTAGTATTCGATGGATTTCGAAACTCGCGTCACCCTCTCCCAAAAGCGGCCAATATATCTTTATTCGGGATGTGGTCAGCGTGAGAAAATAAATTTATATCGGTTTCGTAATGAGGAAAGCAAATTGTAATTTCACATAGACTTACCATAAGGCGATCTCGCGAGGTATGTATATGCGGAATCGCCGGATATAAAGTGAAGCCAAGATCGGTTTCACCTGTGCCGGAGATCGGCTCCCGTCATCCTGTCTTGAATCCATCACAACCGACTCACGTCGCTCCCAGTGCAATGTATGAGGTGGTACACCAAGCGTCGGCCTTTCCGTCCATCAACACGAACAACGATGGATCTCCCGGGCTTGAGATCCAGCGCGCTGGGGTTGATGAAATAACTTATGCTTGTTGTCATGCGTCCACGTTAATTGAATAAATTCGGTTGTGATGCCAGACCAATTCTCGTTCCACCCAACCTCTTTGGCGACGTAAAGCCATGGTCTCTTGGGTGGAATGGCGGTACAGAGTAAATCTTGATTTGCTTGAGGCATATATGACATATTCAACATTATTTATAATCGAAACAAATAGCAATCGCTTCTTATCATAAGCACATACCTTCCAATTCTTACGGGATGCAATTCGTCTTGAAGAGATCATGATGGCATCAAATCTTTCTTCATCCCATTCTTCGACCTTTTATAATCATTATTATAAAATGCTCGATGGCTCAAGCTTTTGATCGACAATTAGATCTCACCGTGAGATGGTTCTGCCCTTAAATCATCTCGTCGAGTCAATCATAATCATCATCATCACTATTATCATACCATAGTTTTATTCAACATTTACATCGGATGGTGGGTACACATCATTATCTTGTGGGTTCAACATTTGAAGCGAGCTTGTCTTAGCATGATATTCATTTTCCCTTGCGACCTCATATCTCCCGAGTACTTATCGAGAGGTGGTGTTATGTAATCTGTCGATCCCACCACTTGATGCTGAACTTTTCTTGGCATATCTCCACGCGTGGAAGTTGCTCAATTCATACACCCGAGATGAACATGTTGCATTAATAATAGTCCACAAACTTCATCATCATTAATGTGTGTAAATCAATCCAAGAGCGACCCGCAGTCAGAGAATCTTGATGGATCTAACTTCAACGACCTCATAACTTTTCTCTGTAATTCCTCAAATTTAATCCGTGTGAAACTTGATTGAATTCTCCCCTAATATATGTTGGAATGAACTCATCACTCGAGTTCACCATCATAATAAGAACAATAAATACACTATCGAACTCATCAAAATTTGTAAAAATTATTACTATTATGCAAAATTAATATATGAGATGGTGAAATACTTACATTCAAGCCATAACTCGATCATAATATTTCACTAAACAAAATGTAATCCATTTGCAATATGATAAATAAAATCCAAATCAATCATTCTCTTTTGAAAGCAAAATAAAACATCCCTAAACACATACATAATTCTAAATAAAATAGAACATTGCAAAAATTAAGCTTTCCTACATAAAAATGCACAATTTCGGATGTATCACGATCTCTAAACCCTAAACTAAACTACACATACACATTTCCTAAATAAAAAAATAAAACATTGCCAAAATGAAGTTTTCTACATAAAATTGCGCATTTGAATCGATCGCATCACCTAAACCCTAAATTAAACTACACATACATTTCTAAAAAAAAAAGCTAAAAAAATGAAGCTTTCCTAAATAAAATTGCACATTTTGGATCGATCCGGATCTCATAAACCTAAAATTAACTACACATACACTTCCTAATTTTTCTAGATCACAGTATAAAAAAAATTTAGTTACTAGATCCACCATATTCAAGGAGAGACTATACTTTGTTCTAT
The DNA here is from genome assembly GCA_021442155.1 of Cymbidium sinense. Classification (NCBI taxonomy): domain Eukaryota; kingdom Viridiplantae; phylum Streptophyta; class Magnoliopsida; order Asparagales; family Orchidaceae; genus Cymbidium; species Cymbidium sinense. The sequence continues at coordinate 76,360,831 of CM038217.1, read as the reverse complement.
AATAACATAATATGATTCATATTCTCATAATGATGCTATTAACCAAACAAAAATGGCAAGAACAACTAGTGATTTCAGAAAACCCTAAATCAAAACTGTGCATAATTTGGATCTATCACGCGATCTCTTATTAATATCATAACAATTAGCTAAACCAATCGATAAACACATACAAAATACATTTCTTCTTCGTTTGGGGTTAGAAATACCTAAATCGTGAAAATAAACCTTCCAAGCTATTTTCCTGGCGGCGACTTCTCGGCCGTGGCGACCACTTGGCGACTTCCACTGGCCGTAGGTGGATCCACAAAGATTTAACCGTAGATGCGGAAGGTAAAAGCAAAGCGGAAACCCGAGCTTTGCTCTCGTTTTATCCCTAAATAGGGAAGCGGTCTGGTCGGAGGCGGCCAACATCCATCGGCCGGTCGGAAGCTGATTAATTTTTTTTTATCCTGCCTAATTAGCTAATTAAATCACTAATCAGGTTTAGTTTAAAAATTTTGCCCAAATTATCCTGTTTGTTTTCTGTTTTTTTGTTTCAGGGTTTTCGTGGTCATGGGGGCCATTGCCATTAGTAATTTTCATTTAGATTAATATTTTCCAACAAACTGAAACCAAGTCGTGCCTAATGAGTGAGACTCATACTTGCTTCAGCTGGGCGGCCACTTTTGCTTCAAAGTTATAAACATCAGAAGAATACCAATTTTACCCCTCGCATAGATATTCTCATTTAGTTATTATTAGGCAAAAAATAATTTATTATTAGGCAAATAAGATCCATTATGCTGCATGATGGAAGGGTCGCCATCCGATTTCCTTGGATCCTGGATAGAACAGGTTCACATAATTTTATTGAGTCTACAAATATCCATCTTTAAGCACAATTTTTAAAGCGAGAATAAATTGAATAATTACACAAATTACTATGGTTCATTTGATGTTATGAGAGTAAGTGAAATTAAATTATTCAAATTAGTCGAGAATTGGATCAAAATTTATATTTTTTTTGAGCTCTTATCAGTAAAGTGATGATTTTAATATGTTATCAAATTGGCTCATTCTAATACGCAAGCTTATAAGTGCATGACAGTCAATCAATTAATTTTTTATATATTAGTATATTTTAAACTATTTAATTTCATATTAAATCAAAAGCCTCTTTCATATATGCATAATTTTATCTATCTAAATTTTATTATTTAGAAAAAAACCATGTGAGTAATCTGCTCGAATTATTGTATCGGAAGCTCCAAACCAAAGTTTTGTCCTACTAAAATATAAAAAAATAAAACTCTCAATCATTCAGTTTTGAAAATACAGTGAATGAGTTTAATTTATTTAGAAGAGTGGACTGCATCTGCATGTGCGTGGGCGTGGATCCACTAGGGCCAGGCACCACGACAAATAACTTACACAATTGGGATACATTTATTTAATTAAAATTAGAAGGAATTAAACTAATAATTTTAAAAATATTTAGTTAGGTGGATGACAGCTGACGACGTGGCCGACAGTGATAATCTACGACCGTAGTTGATGATAATGATAAGCGACGGTGATATATAGAGAGAGAAAGAGTCAACACCCAATAAAATGAGCCGGCAAGAACTGGAAGCTATTTTGACGTCTTTTACTATCCAAAATGATATATATATATATATATATATATATATATATATATATATATATAATCTCCGTAAGATGCGGGCAGTGGTGGATAAATAGCAGGTGCAGCGGCAGCTTGTTCTCTCACTTTGCCTAATCCCCTTGACCTACTTCTCCATGATGGCCGACGGCGATGGAAGCAAGCTCCATGGTGGTGATCAAGAGGGAAGGATTACTCCCTTGCTAATCTTTACATGCATGGTTGCCGCCTCCGGTGGAGTCTTAACAAGCTACGAACACGGCGTCTCCGGTTCGCTGTTTCTCCTCCTTCTCTCTTCTCTCTCTCTATCTCAAAGACACACACTCAACATCTAACACGACTTCTTAAGGCAAAATTTTTAAACTAAGCATCATTAAAACGTTAATTAGCAAAATAAGATTTTTCAAAAATTTAAAATAGCATCAGCAGGCGGCAACTATGACATGGTCGCCCGCAACAAACTAATTTATTAAATAAAAAATTTTTTGACACGCGTTTTGATCATATCGCAATCGTTTGTTATCGAATTAACTTAGTATCGTTTGAATCGGCATGAATTATTCTTTCATGTTAACCCGGAGATTGTGACGTCTTACATAAGAAATTTTGATGTATCTTAATTTAGTTCATTTATGATTTAAATTTATATACATATATGACATGTAAAGGGCCTATATATTTGTAAAATAAAAGAAAACTCAACTTAAAGGATAATTTATGATTCTCTCGCCGAATTTTTACATAATATATATATTTATCTTAATATATGAGTATTTTTTTCTTTTTGATGTCGACCTATAAATTATTTGTTTGATTAGTAGATGATCATATTAAAATTAGAAAAATAAAATATGTTGAATGCTTGTTTTAATTTTATATTTTTTTTTACATTTTTTTGAACTTTGATGTGCTTGTTCGTTATCTTAATGATATGTAAATATTTGGACTATTTTTAAAAAATAAAAAATGTAAAAATTAAAATCACATATAAGATACTATTGATCCCATAAATTTATTAAATAAAAAAATGTGACTAGAACAATGTACATCAAGGTAACATATAATCTACAACTACAGAGCATCTAGAGTACATCTAATGGCGGTTGCGTGGGTGAAATCACTCACTTCACGGTGTAATGTCGGTGATTGAGGGCGATGCAGTGATCTTGCGATCGCATCATCTTCACGGTGGTGATGCCGTGTCATAGAGGTGTAACATCGATATCTCTGCGATGGGCACGGCGAAAGTGCTTATGGGGTACCTGGATGCATCGTGGCATATATACGGATGGGTGAGGATATATGGAAGAGCTGCGACTGCCGGGGAAATGGATGCCTTCACGGCTGAGTAAGGGGTGTGCTATAGGGGTAAGTGTATGGACCGGCGTCGGCATGGACGATGGACCGCATCGAATCTAGTATGTGGTGAAATCGCGATCGCATAGAAACCGTCGCATCTCTACTATCGATATGTGCATGTCCTTATTAAGTTTCCATAATTTCTGTAGTATTGATCGAATGCTGGAAATCAGAGTCCATATCTCTCCCAAAATAAGCTGAGAATATATCCTGTGTGTCTAAGATATGTTCCCTCTGTATAGAAAAAAAATTTATGTTGTATATTAAACATATAAATTTATGAATAACATAAATTTCTTTTAACACTTACCATCGCTCTCTCCAGAGCGAGGGGTAGGTAGTCGGTATGGTAGGAGCCACGCATGTATAAGGAGGCCCGGGATCGATACCACCTCCTCCGACTCACGTCAACTGTAGTGGAAGCGCACCCACATCAACAATGGCATTGTGTCGGCCTCCCATTGTAATATGTGTGGTGGTACAGACGATCAACATCGCCTTTCCCCGTCCATCGTTCGGCAGAAATGAAGGATCAATAGGATCAATCAACTCGGGTGATAGCGAGCTGTCGTGAACGCGATCGGAGATACGCTTCAACAGATCAATGGAACCCGAGCCAGCCATATCTCACGACCAAACATACATCTGCCACTCTAGTGCGGATCTGCAGGCCATAAGGTTCCCATATCACCTACAGTAGTCATTTAATAAATTTCAGGTCATGTATGAAATTTTAAAAAAAATAATAAGCGATGCAAATGGTCATACCGGCTCAAGCAAACCATCATCCTGTATGACATGAGCAGGTTTCATCTCCCTGGTAAGTCTCATTCCATCTACAACCAACACTCAAACCCTCCAACTCAACTGGGTAGGTACATTGTGTGGGTCGACCAACGTAAATGCTCCACGACCATCCCACCTTTGTAAATTTGAGGTGTCCCTTGTCATGGAAACACATTCCCTCAAGTGGTCGGAATAAAGTTATCTTCCAGAAAAATAGAATTTGATTGGAGACCATCAAAGTTTAGTTCTTCATCCCATTGTTGAGTTGATTGACAAGCTTGGACATATTCGTTGTTAGTAAACATGTGTTCCTCACAGGGCGCTGTTTTGTTAGAATATTCTCTTAATATCTGACTGGTTGCAGCATTTGGATAATTTTCTTCACCAATCTCACCCTCACTATCATCTGTGTCTGAACTCGTTACGCTGGGCATTGTTTCGTATCCCTCATCCCCAGTTTCTGGAGGAGCCACCTCATCAGAATGGTACTCATCCATGTTTACTGAAGTTGAATATCGAGTGCGGATAGAGGTCGGTATGTCTACATCTTCTACGCGTATAAATATAGTGTTCTAGGTTAATGTGAATGTTTGAAGATAAACAAGCAGTTCTAACAAATTACCTATGATGTGGTCCTCGTGGCTGTAAGTGGTGTTCAGAAGTTTCAATTGCATGGAATTCATCTACAGCATAATCATGCGCTTCGGTATCGATAATTTGTTTGATTTCACTTTCAACATATCGACACAAGTGCGCTTGATTCTTTTCGATGGCGGTCCTTGAACCGTCATCATTAATGTTGTAACAATAAGCTACGGAAACACACATGAGATTGATCCACGGCGGAAATGTTCAATGACGCATGATTCGATCTTGAACATTGTTAAAATTAGCGAGAAATTAATATGGGGCGATTTTCCCGCCATTCGTAGGAAAAAATCATCACGCTAAGTTCCACCATATCTGACACCGACATCATGCTTGAACTCATTTTCAATCAAATATTTGTACCCGTGAAAATCTTTGAATAGCGACTTGTTCTAGTTAGCTAAATTAATAGTTATCTTGTAAAATACAAATGACATCAAATATTTGTACCAACTCCATGTTCTCTATTATGGTGAATTACATGAAGAAACTATAAATGAAACTCTAGAATGGATATATCTCTTCATCATTATTTTGATCCACATTTTAGTTGAATGGATCAAAAATTGCACAAAAAAATAAAATTTACATACATAACACAATTCTTATGCATCTAAATATCTAACACTTACAATTTGATATTTAAAAATAAATGCTTTGTCTATGAATAAAAATTTATGTATTATTAATATAAATATGAAAGTTTAGGTGCTACATATGTTATATATAAGAATTGTGTGCTATGTATGAAGCGTTTATATAAGAATTGTGTGTGTTATTTTACTTTTTCTATGTAAATGGTGCTATCATAAAACTACTTCAAAAAATGAAATAGTTTAAAACCTTCATCTTTCTAAATAATACATAGAATAATACATTTATGCAATAGTTTCAAACCTTCATCTTTCTAAATAGACATAGAATGAAACACTTTATTCATATACGTAAAATAAATAACAAAGACAAATGACTGAAAAGCGTGGAGCAAGAACAATGGAAAGGAACAATTTGCTAGCATCGCAATGAAGGAAGATATATATGAAATAAACTCTGGCCTTAATAAAAAGGGGGGACAAAAGTAGAAAGATAGATTAAAGGGATCTTGTGAAGCTTACCAAACTTATCTCATTAGAGTACCAAAAATAGGCAAACAATAATAGCGCCATTATAGCAAGATTTTATGAGAATACAAAAGAAACTTGTCATAGTTTTAATCTAGAATTTTGTAACAACTCAATAAAAAGTGAAAGGGATTTGAAGTGAAATACAAAAAACAACATTCACCTTCCATAAAATTCATTTATTCCTAGTATTTCAATCTTAGTTTTTTCAATTATCATAAGCCACTATAACTATCTTAAACAAAATACAGAACCGCAATTCTTTATTTTCTAATGTACACTTCTCATGAAAATGGAAGAGTTGTTTTTTTTGCCTGATAACTTAATGTAGCAGGTTCTATCAAACATCTCAAAGTTTTGATAGCCTAGACACAAAACAAAAGATAGACAACTTGAAGGTCAGCATTATCACAAGGCCTATGGATGGACAACAATTAAAGAAGAACAGTTCCTTCAAATAAAGTATCATATCAAATCTTATGGAACCAAAAAATAAAATAAAATAACACACACACACATACAAGGAACATCCTAAAATACAACAAAAACACAAACTTAAAACCATAAAACACAAAATCCAAAAGAGGGCAGAATTTTGATCAGGGTGCCAATCGCGTACCAAGCTCATATCACGTCTCCAGAAAAAAGAATAAAAAAAAAAGTTATCTGAAAAAGGCAGAAATACACAATATATCCAACAAACAATTATAAATTAGGAATCAGCGCGCCTAAGGGTAAACCAAGATCTCCAAAACAAAGAAAAGTATGTGAAGAAATATTCCACAGTCCACCCAAAAATAAAAAATACCAACTGAAACAAGAACAAACACCCATTACCCTAAACGAGATACACAAAATTAGTTAGATCCACAATATATATACCTAAATATACTACAATACATATCACAAATGTATATTATATCACTCGTTTATTTTGAAAAAAAAAAAAACAAAAAAAAAAAACCTTTTCCGGCTAAACTTCACGGATCCACCGGGCGGCGGATCTGGCGGTGGCAGCGGGATCAGCGGCGGCCGGATCAGGCGGTGGCGAAGCGGCGGCGAGACGGCGTCGTCGGGTTCGGAGGAGGAGGAAATCAATCGAGAGATCGGGATCGATCTCGGATCGGTTTTAAAAAAATCGATTTAGAGTCGCCGTTTAAGCGGCGGTGGCCTAATGTTTCGTCAGCTAACGTTTTAATGATGCTTAGTTTAAAAATTTTGCCACTTCTTAATTATGCAGGAGGAGTTACTTCTATGGACTCATTTATCAAAGAATTCTTCCCCGACATCGACCCTGACTCGACAGCAGGCGGCAAAGCCAGCAACTACTGCAAGTTTAACAGCCAGAAGCTCACTCTATTCACCTCCTCCCTGTACATTGCCGGGCTTTTTTCTTGTCTCATTGCTTCTCATGTCACTGCTAAATTCGGCCGCCGCTTTTCCATGCGCCTCGGCGGTTCCTGCGCCTTCGTCGGAGCAGTTATCGGCGGCGCGGCCATCAACATATACATGCTCATCCTCAGCCGCGTCTTACTCGGTTTTGGCTTCGGCTTCACCAATCAGGTCTGATAATTGATAGAGAAGAAGAAAAAAAGTTGATTTTGAAAGCTTGATTAAAGGAAAAAAATTCCATCTTTTTTTCAGTCCATCACCTTGTACCTTTCGGAGATGGCACCTGCAAGATACAGAGGAGCAATCTTTAGCATCTACGACATAATCCGCACATCGGCAATCCTGATAGCGAACCTCGTCAACTACGGCAGCCATAATATCGAAGGAGGGTGGGAGTGGAGGGTCTCCCTCGGCCTTGCTGTTCTTCCGGCCACCATTCTCGCCGGCGGCGTGGTCTTCATCCTGGAGACCCCCGCCAGCATAATCCAACGTGGCGGTGATACCTATGAGGCGTCCCGTATTCTTCAAAGAATACGAGGTACTGCAGACGTTGGCAAAGAGCTCGACCAGCTCGTCGCCGTGGCCACCAACGCTCCCAGTTCTGCATCATCAGCCCTACGGCCTCTGCGCAGAATTATTCGACGAAATTACCGGCCACAGCTGGTGATGGTCCTCGTCCTCCCCTTCTTCCAGAAACTCGCTGGCAACAACTTGGTGGGGTTCTACTGTATTCATATTTTTTTTTCATGATTTTTTTGTAAAGTTCGGAGAAAACATATTCAATGTAATCCTTCAGAAGGAAAGGTGGTGTTGTTTGATTAATTTTTTAGTGCTTTTTTATCTCTCTGTAGTGTCTTTCGGTGAGATTTTTTTCAGTTTTGTTTTTCACTTTGGTTGTTGGATCATGGTAACTAAATCCCAATCGAAGCAATGATGATGTGGTTGGGATTTTAGATTTGGCACCTCTGTACATGCCTCTGTCTCTGTACCTCACACCTCTGCCTCAGCCTCTATACCTGTACCTCACTGTACTCTGTACCTCCTGTCTTACTCTATCTTATTATACCCTTACATCTCTTATTCATACTGTGCCTCTGCCTCGTATACTGTGTATCTATATGCCTCTATGCCTTACATTCATGCCTCATTTTGCCTCACATTCTCACCTCTGTATCTCTATATGCATACATGCCCTCATGATACCTCTGTACTCATTATACCTCTGTCTGCAATGGTCAGGTTTGACTTTTTTGGGTATTTTTTTTTGTGTCACTCTCTGGACTAGCTTTACCTGCTCTGTACTCTCTATTTCATCTCTCTTCTCATTTGTTTGGACTATGTTTTCATGAGATGAATGTGGTGAATGAGCAATCGATGATGAAGTTATTTTATCTAATGACCCAAATTTGGGGTATCTCTTTACGCGGTTGTGCATAATGAAGCAGCTTATACCATCTTGTGATTATGTACATCAAGCCGGTGTTAGAAAAGACCATACAAGTTATTGGCCAAACTCTAAGAAATCGAGAGATTTTACGTGTTCAGTGGGAAAAACCACCATATAACAAAATTCAAGAAAAGCGTCGAGGAGTGGTTGTCCGGCGATGATTCGATTGTGTGGATTTGGAGGTCGGTTAAAAAATATATAGAGAGCCATAATCATTCAGCAAGAAGGCGGTGATGCATCTTCTCGCAGATCCGATGAGAAATCGTTTGAAAGCGATGCGAGAGGCGGCATTAGTGCAGCGTTGACTATCTAGGCGAGGAAGTTGGGGTAGAGAATATTGGATTCACCAAAAGAGATGCTTTCAATTTCATCGAGAAGAAGCGAAGGTCATTACAAGTGGTGATAGCAATTATCTGATATTTAAGGAAAGACAAGCGAGATATTTGCATGGGATGTTGAGGTTGATCGTCGATTGCTTGGTGAGTTTTTTGGAGCAATGGTATGTCTAGGGTTGAATTTGATTGTTTTGGGGATGTGATAATTTTGATACTAATCGGCTCAATAAATATAATCTTATACTTTTCGTTGGAGTGAATCATCATTGGCAAAAGCGTCTTATTGAAGCCTTTTTTGTGGAAGAGACCATCGAGTCATTCACATGGTTATTCGGACATTTCTTGGTTGATGGGTGGAAGGCATCCTAACGATATTTCTTGATCAAGATCGGCTATGGCGAAACTATCGAGAATGTACTACCGCATACAGCGTCATAGGTTGTGCCAATGGCATATCTCGAAAGCCCCTCAAGGTCCATTGCTTTAGTAGTAACAAGAGAGTTCAAGGGCTATTATGCATGCATGAGCAAATGTGACCTGAGAGGGAGTTTGAGGATGCTTGGTGCCATGCTAGAGGAGGGCAATTTGTATGATCATGCTTGGCTATCTGAACTTTACAAAATTAGGCAGAAATGGTCCACCGCATTCAACAAAGATAAATTTTGTATTGGCATGTTGTCCACTCAGTGAGTGAGCCACAAATAGTGTGTCATGGTATTTGAAGCCAACAAGTTCTGACAGTTGTTTCTTGGGATTGGAGAAGGTGATGGAAACATGGCGCGAAATGAACATGATGAAGACTTCAAGTGTATCCAATCGACAATTGTTCTGTTGTTAGGAGTAGTCTTCTTAAGCAAGTGCTTTGTTTTATCTGAGGAAGCTTTACTCTATGTTGAAGAAGAATTTACGCATGGAGTTGGGGATTATCATTCTTTGCGTCGGATGATAGGCCCATGGAGTACTTGGTGAGGAACTTAGAAGAAGAATACATCCAAAACTTGGATTGTCCACTTTGATGTGTATCTACTATGGATATTTCTTGTAGTTGCCGAAATTTGAAATGATGGGCATACTTTGTGCACCTTGCATTAGAGTTCTTAGCGAATGATGCTGCATTCGGATAAGTACCTCCTCATCGTGGTCTACGAAAAAGGGACATCATCGATGATTCATATAGAAGGTTAGTAAATGTGGAGAGCGAGATGGCGGCATTGTTTTCGATATATAAGTCGATATGCATATCAAATTAGCTCTCGAGCAAGGTAATAAGATCGAGGATTACATGCTTGCATCTCTTAGCGACTATCGATGAAGTGGACTCCGTAATAAGTGAGAATTCTCCACCGTTTGACAGATCAGTTAAGAGGAAGAAGGCGACCACATCATCGGCTAAGGATAAGGACAGTTTGAAGGATCCAATCAGAGGCGTCAAAGGGTGTTTCCAAGCAAGGCTCAAGGCTTATTGGGAGAAATCCAAAAAATCCACAAGTACTTACTTGCCTCGATGTTGCTATTACTTATAGGTTCTGTAAATATTTAATTCATTATATTTTCTTGTCTTAGAAACAAAAGTGACTTGAGTGTCTTGTAGAGCGGGATGCGTCAGGTTGCGCTCCACTCTGTTATGCAGTGCGTAAGCCTAGAATATTACGTGAACATTCATCCATTACTAAGATGTTGTACCATTACTACGATGTTGTACCACGAATTCAATTCGACCTCGTCAATCAACCAACATCTTTGAAGGGTACACTAAGCTCATGATGGATATTATTACGAGGCGCATTGATGCATGATATTATCCAAGAAGGCATTTTTTTAATTTCGTTTTGCTCGTTTTAGTCATAATCCTTGTATTTTTTTTGCTGTTCATTTCACAACTTTATTAAATTCTTATTTTGACTTTTAATCCTACCATTTTTTGTAAGTGAAAGCGTACAATTTTTCCTTCATAGAATGATTGTTATGGTTGCTTTGTTCTCTTAAATTGACATTAGATTCATAAAGTTAAATAACAAACCAATATGTCATTTTTTCTTGAAGGATGTGTCCAAATTCTGTTTTTTTATAAGTCATGATCTCCAAAAAAAAGGAGAAAAAAATTGAGATTGTTCCAAGTTAATTTATGAATCTCAGTTTGATTCAATCAATCACAATGATTTAGATTTCATCAATCGCAATGATTTATGATCTTGTTTAAACCACTTCCTTTTATTTATTTTGCGAGTTTAATGAGAAGTTGCTATCATCTTCCAACTATGTTCTGACTAGACAAACTCTCGTTATTGTGCTTATATATCATTACATTTATTTTTTATGTTGCATATTGGTAGATTCTAAATTATTGTAATCCCTTCTTATTAATTAAGTTTATCTCTGACATTGTAATGATTCACTTTTGGGAGATATGTTGCTTGCGGTCAAATTCTCATGTAATTTGGATATGTTTAATGCTATCATTCAAAACTAACCTTTTCACTTTTTTTATGTGAGACTAAATTTTGTGCAATTACATGCATGTCACACAATTTCTTTTAAAATATCATCATTAAATATCATCATCATTATCTTTTAAAATAAAATACATTATTTTATACATGAAAAAAATGTTGTATTAGAAAAGAATTGTATTCTATGTATGTAATATTTAGATAGAATTCATATTTTCTCATTGAGAATTGTATTGTATGTTTATTTTTTTTTAAACATATTTTCTCTACCGATGAATTTATTTCTATGCTCGGGATAAGCGAAGCATCCAACTAGATGCATTTCATGTATTTAAGGTTATTTTTTTGCCTCGATTCGTTTGATTATAAAATACTATTTACCATTTCTCTCATATGGAACATATATTAAATGGTTAAAACATATATTCAATTAAATTCTAATAAGAACCATATGAGCACAATATTCAATTGATATGTATTCAATAAGAACCATAAAATTAAGAAATATTTAGTTTAAACATTTACTATATCATCAAGACTAACTTTTAAAAATAAAATATCTTGTTTTTTTAAAAGAAAGTATTGGAGAAATAAATCTTTAGTTTGCATAAAATTGTCTATTAATTTTGCATAGACAAAGTCATGCAGTGAGGAATGGAGTGCGCAGAGTTATAGGTGTGCAGGAATGCATGGAGATGCAGTGCAGTATAGCGGTCTGACAGTGCAGTGCAGTGCAGAGTCTGAGAATACAGTGCAGTGCAGGAGAACAGAAATGCAGTGAGGTACATATACCAGAAATCTCCTAAAATTCGTCTGAACGGCTACCTTATTACTTCGGTTGGGATTTAGTTACCATGTTAACAACCAGCATGAAAGTTAAACAAAACACGCACATAGTACAAATACCGGGAATCTCAAAATCATCGAGCGAGCCCAAATTTCATTCCAAAGAAATTACAGAATAACGACTAGAAAGAAATCGATAAGGGTTAAATTTAAATAACAACATCAAGAACATATATATAATCAGTGCGGACTCGAATTAGCGATTTATCGAAACACGAGACGGATAGAGCTCCCCAGGTTGGTAGCGCCATCCAATGGAGGAAGGGCAGAAGGATGCAGCAAATCCAGAACATCCATTTCCCACAAAAAATAGCCACAAAACTTCCATATGATTGAAGGAAGAAATTCAGAACCATGCGACTCTAAGTGATACCGACTCTCACTAACCTAAACTCCAGGGAAGGAAAAAAAGCATAACCAAATTTGAATCACAGGATCCTCGGTTGCAACCATGGATGGAGCTCATAAATCATAAAAAAAGAGAATATAAAATTCCATAAAAACTTAGTCTCTTCATAGTCCTTGTATCACCACCAACCGGTGCAAAAACCAATTCAAACATCATAGGCAAGAGCAAATGGAGGCTCGGCATCAAGCACATGAGTGGGAAGAGCTCCAGGAAAATATACCAAAAAAACTGGAAAAATCATCTATACTGTACCTCAAAATGCAAATGAACATGCTAACAGAATGGCGAGCGAACTAAAGCGATGAATTTTATTTAAGTGTTTTTTGAGGCAAAAAATCGCATAAATTGACCTAAATCTATTCATTTTTTTGTCCCAATCCTTGTTCAGAGCCGAGTTAATTGTTGGCTTCTCGATAGTTGCCTCCATGTATTTGCAAATGAACATGGCGTCGACATGTACGGGCTGCAAGCTCCGTTTCAACGGCCATTTCTTGGGTTCTTGTCAAAATAATGGCCGATATCTGAGCCGAATTTAATCTGCGGGAAGATGGATAAGGTATTAGTGTGATCCCGGAGAACCCCAAGAGAGTCATACCATTTCGAATGGCTTTATGTGTCGGTTTTGGCAATGAGTCGTAAAATGACCACGCCAAGCTTGATTACCGAAGAAGTGTCCGTCTTGATTATGGATAAGCGGAGTAAGCTTCACCGGATGCACTATCTGCGGTGACATCTTTGGATATACATCTTCTTTCTTTAGCCATATTGCTAATTACCGGATGCGGGATAACATCTATAAGACACGGAGACATAGAATATCAAGAATGAATTGCGAGCTAATTTTGGAGGAGTAACTCACCCAATGTAAGCATGAAATGTAAAGGAATGGGACATACAATCACGCGGTACTTCTCGGCCAACAGATATCACGAACGCATCGGCGTGCATCGGTGATCTTGATCCATGTGTCGTCAATCCTCAGAAATAATAATATTTCCAAGCCGATCTCCCGCATAAGAAAAGTCTTGTATGATGTCCCAGCAAGATAGGATAGAGGTTATGGCAACCGAGTCTTGCTGCAGTCCAGGCAATGTGATGAATTGGTTCAGGTGAAGCGCTTAAGTCACTTTGGTAGGCGTAATATTATCAAATAATGCTCGATGGCTCGGCCGCATCTACCGTTATCCTTTTGCAGACATCTTTGAACTTCAAAATAAAGCTAAGGTAATCGAATATTAGCGACATCTTGGATTGCAAGCACCTTTCGAGGGATAGAGAGATGCAGTCAAGTGCAGGAGTGCAGTACAAATTCATTTTCTCCAGAGAACATCCAAACCGGCAAAATCTCGAAAGTATAGTACAGTGCAGAGGAGGGTTTGAGTACATTTGCAAACAAGCATCTAAATTAGCTTCCAAACAACCTCTAAACTACTTCCACAGTTAAGTAAACATTGTCTCAACAATCACAATCAAGAAAAAGCAGCCCAAAATGGTCTCAATATCATGAGGCCAGAGGTCAGAGGCAGTGCAATGGGGTATAGAATGCATTCATTTTCTCCAGAACACATCCAAACCGGCAAAATCTCAAGAAAGTATAAATGCAATTACGAGAGGGGTTGAGTACATTTTTGCAACAAGCATCTAAATTAGCTTACAACCTCTAAACTACTTACAGTTAAGCATTGTCTCAACAATCGACCGAGCAATCAAGAAAAACAGCCCAAAATTGTCTCTAATATCGAGGAGTACTGGGTAGAGTGCAGAGTACAGGAGGTGCAGTGCAGAGTACTGTGATTCATTTTAAACACACACAAAAATCTCAAGAAAGTATAGAAGAGTACAGAGGTATAGAGATCTGAGGTATAGAAGTATGGAGTGCAGAGGTACAGGTGCAGGAGTAGGGGATACTGATTCATTTATCCTGAGAACACACCCAAGCAAACAAGAAAGTATAGAGATGAGAGTGAAGCTGAGCGGTTGAGGTACATTTTGCAAACAAGCATCTAAATTAGCCAACAACCTCTCTACTTCCATGGCGACATTGTCTCAACAGGGCCGCAATCAAAATAGCAAAATTGTCTAATATCGGGAGGTACAGGAGGTGCAGTGCAGAGGTATAGAATCTGAGGTATAGAGGTATGAGGTCTGAGGTACAGAGGTACTGCAGATTCATTTTCTCTACAAAATACACCCAAGCCAGGAAAACACAACCTCCCAGGTTATTGAGCGGTTCTAGTATGCCCTCAAGCGGGGAAAAATGGGTGAAAAAATGCAAAATCTCAAGAAAGTAAGAGAGATGCTTGTTGGGTTTGAGGAGAGTGCAGGGGCAGACAATCAACAAAAAGCAAAATCGTCTCTAATATCGAGAGTCAGGGCGTCAGGTCAGAGGCAGTGCAGAGGGTAGCCATATCTTGAAAAAATGCCATAAAGAAACCTAAACACTTGATGGATTGTAATGGACAAAGACAAAGAAAACCCTAAAATCTCTCAAGTTAATGCATATGGAAATACCAGTATAACCAACCGAATACCTCAATTTGAAATCTTAAGCCCCAAGCCGGTGTGAGCGACGGGGGTGGGCAAACGGCGGAGCTCGGAAATTCTCTTAGTCGAAAGCCTCTGAGTATTACGAAAGAATACGAGCACAGATATTTGGTTCCCGAGGTTTAGGCAGGTAATCGGTCAGTCGGGCCGGGCGCTAAACCGAAAAAAGCGTCGTTTACGTCTTACGTCATTTTTGGCGCCGTTAATGCCAGCGTCATACTATGATTGAGTCCGACGTAAAATTCGATGCGGACTCAGGATATTTTCCTTGATGGAAGGGTCGCCATCCGATTTCCTTGGATCCTGGATAGAACAGGTTCACATAATATTATTGAGTCTACAAATATCCATCTTTAAGCACAATTTTTAAAGCGAGAATAAATTGAATAATTGCACAAATTACTATGGTTCATTTGATGGTATGAGAGTAAGTGAAATTATTATTTACACAAACCTAAAATTATTCAAATTAGTCGAGAATTGGATCAAAATTTATATTTTTTTGAGCTCTTATCAGTAAAGTGATGATTTTAATATGTTATCAAATTGGCTCATTCTTCATCCTAATACGCAAGCTTATAAGTGCATGTCAATCAATTAATTAAACTATTTAATTTCATATTAAATCAAAAGCCTCTTTCATATATGCATAATTTTATCTATCTAAATTTTATTATTTATAAAAAAAACCATCTGACTAATCTGCTCGAATTATTTTATCGGAAGCTCCAAACCAGCTCGTCGCCGTGGCCACCAACGCTCCCAGTTCTGCATCATCAGCCCTACGGCCTCTGCGCAGAATTATTCGACGAAATTACCGGCCACAGCTGGTGATGGTCCTCGTCCTCCCCTTCTTCCAGAAACTCGCTGGCAACAACTTGGTGGGGTTCTACTCTCCGGTGATGTTCCGCACTATTGGGCTCACTGAGAGCTCCTCCCTGCTTTCTGTAGTGGTGATGAAGTTGACAGCCATAGCTTCCCATCTTGTGGCAACATTAACGATCGACAGGATTGGACGGCGGAAATTCTTCTTTATCGGCGGGTTCCAATTGTTCATTTTGCTGGTGACGGCGGGAAGCATAATGGCGACTCAGCTTGGAGACCAGGGTGCAATGAGAAGCGATTACGCGCAGTTGATGTTGGTGATTTTTTGCCTTATTGTTTTAGCATTTTCGTGGTCATGGGGGCCATTGCCGACTCTGGTGACGAACGAGATCTTGCCGCTGGAGATTAGATCGGTGGGGCGGAGCATTG
Organism: Cymbidium sinense; assembly: GCA_021442155.1. NCBI lineage: Eukaryota > Viridiplantae > Streptophyta > Magnoliopsida > Asparagales > Orchidaceae > Cymbidium > Cymbidium sinense. Next base: position 76,344,595 of record CM038217.1, on the reverse strand, counting down.
ATATGGCAATGGGTTTCTTTTTCACCTCTGTGATGGCGCAGATAATGCTATTTATGCTCTGCCATTTGAAATGGGGGCTCTTTTTCTTCTTTGGCGGGTGGATATTGTTGATAACTCTGTTTGTATATTTCTTCTTGCCGGAGACGAAGGGTTTGCAGCTGGAAGAGATGGGGGAGGTATGGAAAGGACACTGGTATTGGAAGGGATTCGTCGTGAGGGAAGAAGGCCATGAAAGGCTGGTCAGTGATAATAGTGCTTGATTTGAGGGAAGAACGTCGAAAATGTTTGAAGAATCCTCTTCGTCGTGAAAGATTTCTTCAGTCGTGGGCTTGGCTTTATACGTCTGATAAGGCTTGTTTATGGGGAGGAGTAGATCAGGTAGATCACCTTATACGAGAAATAACATCTCTCTCTCTCTCTCTCTCTCTCTCTCTCTCTCTCTCTCTCTCTCTCTCTCTTTATATATTTGTGTTCATGGTGTGATTTTAATATATAAAATAAATTATATTACTGTCATGTAATCATTTAGAGTTGCTTGATCCCTGCTTTTAGAGGCAGATTTTTTTATAAATTAAATTTGGTTGTTAAAAAATTAAGAAAAAAAATAAACAAAGCATAAATCATTATAGAAATGTAATACCAAAGACAACATTAACAAGCTCTGATGTGTACCCAGATATTACATCAACCAATAACAGAAAAAGAGAACGAAAAACACCAACATGGCTAAAAGACTTCGAAAGGTAAGCACGAGCCAGCAACACAAGATCCAACAAATAGAAACCTCAAAAAAACTCTTTTGTAAAGAAAATCAAGAACTATATAGTATATTGTTAGAAAGAAACAAGAAAAAATAATTAGTTAGACTAGACTAGAAACCAAGAACTCTAAAGTTTTACTATAAATAAATAGATAGAATAACAAAAAGTGAGGTTATTTTCCCTAGCTAATCTTCTTCTTTTCTTCTTCTTCTTCTCTCCTTAGGCGTCCTTAGACATTTCTTTCTTCTTCTCTAGAGTCGGCTCGAAAGGCTTTTCTTTTTCGAATAGTTGGGTTCTTCTCAAGGAAGCTTCTCGGTTTCTTCCCAAAGAAGCCTTACCGGTCTCGATAAGGACACGTGTCCATATCATTGGTGCTCTCGTTGAACCTCTATTACAAAAAAAATCAATGGCAGAAGGCACAAGACACACAACAAAAACACTAGAAGAATGTGTTGGATGATCAAAAAAAATGATGACGACATCAATTACGATAATTCTCAATGAAGTATCGCAGATTGTCCACCATTGAAGACAATGGAGAAATCAATTCAAGAATAGGAGCAAAGAATAACAGGTATGTCATTCTACACCTATAGAATTCACTCCACAAATAAAATCAACAAATCTAAATTCAAGTCCAGTTAAAGTGGGCATGCCTCATTTTAATGGAGAAAACCCAAGAGGGTGGTTATTCAAACCAGATCAATTCTTTCAATAGTACAATCTTTCAAAAGAACAAAAGTTTATTATAGCATCACTATATATCGACGATTAAGTTGGTTCCAATGGATGCATCTCAACAAAATACTAAATTCTTGGCACAATTTTAAAGAACAAGTCATAAAAAATTTGGACCATCAATATATAGAGACTTGCGTGACAAATTAGCAAAAATGCAACAAAAGACATCAATATAAGATTTTACAACGAATTTGAAGAGTTATAATCAGATTCGTGAATCCACCGTAATTCCTTCAAAATTGTTTTGAGTCTAGACTAAGGCATGATATAAAAAGAGAAGTCAGAGCCTTACAACCGACATCATTACAACAAGCCTTCCAGTTGGCAAAATTGATGGAAGATAGATTATCATATGAGATGTACATAGGGAAGAGTTACCGCAATAATCAAGCAACGGCATTAAAATAACATCAACCATTACTACCCACTCCAACTACTCCAATACAAAACAACCAAGATACCAATAAACTCACATTACCAGTTTAGAAACTTACGCAGCTGTTGGAACAAAAGAAAAAAGGATTATGCTTTAATTGTGATGAGAAATATCATGGGGTCACTGTAATCAAATTTATTTGCTCTCATGATAGTTAAAGATGAACAGAACACAAGCAAAGAAGAAAACTAACAGAAAATACATTAATCCAGATGACATCAGAAATCGTTTTAATGCATGGACAATCAAACCCAAGAACCTTATGTTTACAAGGAATGATTGGAAATATTACAGTGTAAGTATTGATTGATAGTGGATCGACATACAATTTCATACAATCCAAATTGGCCAAATTTATAGAACATACGATAACACCTGCATCTTTCTTCAAAGTGTTAGTAGGAAATAGGGAGACGTTCCAATGCTCAGAAATATGCTCCCACATACCCATCAAATTATAAGGATACACATTTGTAATGGATTGTTACCTATTACCAATGCAAGAAGCAGATGTAGTATTAGGAGTTCAATGGCTAGAACAACTTGGAGAGTGTACAATAGATTACAAGAAACTCCCTATGAAATTCAAATACAAAGATACACTCATACAATTACAAGGAGACACAACATCAAACCTGGGAAAACATTACATCACACAAACCGAAAGACAAGGCTGAAATTGTATCATACCTACACATCAGAGAAGTTTCACAGCAGCCAAACTCTTCACTAAACGACTTCAAAAATTTACATGCAAATATACAACAAGTTTTATAGTATCAAGAATTATTTCACTCCAACGGAATTACCTCCCAAAAGGGACATAGACCATATCAAGTCCAGAGCCCAGATAAGAGTAAAACTACAGATATTCCTATTTTCAAAAATAGAAATTAAAAATCAAAGAAATGCTAGATCTGTGAATAATAAGAGAAAGCATTAGCCATTTTTCTCTTCACGAGCCCTTCTAGTAAAAAAAAAGACGGGACATGGAGATTTTGTGTGGATTATAGGGTTTTAAACAAGATTACTATTCTGCGATTCCCCATACCAATGAGAAGACTTAATGGACTGAACTACATGGAGCAACTATTTTTTTAAAACTAGATCGTTACCACCAAATCGAATGATAAGAAGATATATATAAAACAAGTATTTAAGACACATGAATGACATTATGAATTTATAGCCATGTCATTTTTGACAAATGAACCATCAATATTTCAAGCAATGATGAACACAATTGAAACCATTCTTATGCAAATTTGTGTTTTCTTTGTTGACATACTAATCTACATACCTTCCATAAATCAACATCAACACCACTTACAATCAGAAAAGTTGAAACAAAATACATTATTTATCAAACCTTCAAAATGCACATTTACACAAGAAAGAATAAAGTACTTGAGCCATATCTCACAAGGGATAGCAAGACCAAATAAAAAATTGAAGCAATCATGGCGACTCCAAATTCTAGAAAACAAATAAGGGGATTCTTAGGTTTAACAATACTTTAAAATTTGCGACATTATGCAACAATTGCTACACCATTAATATCACTATATTAGCTAAACAATAATTTCAATGGTCATAGGAAGCTAAAAAGCATTCATACAACTAAAATGTATGGTATCATTACCGGTGTTGGCATTTCAAATTTTTCTTACCTTTTGTGTTAGAAACATGCTCAGGATGCGTGCTACTCCAAAACAAACCCAATTGCACCATAAAGCAAGAAACTATCATCGATTACAAAAATATCCACCTATGCACGAGAATTGTATGCAATCACAGAAGCAGTGGAGAGATGGTGCCAATACCTGCTAGGCAACAAATTTAGAATTAGAACAGATCAAAAGAGTATAAGAGAATTAAGTGAAACAATTCACGAATAGTATTTTCTAGTCAAACTCTTGGGTTTTGACTACACAATAGAATACAAACTAGGAATAATAAATAAAGCAGCTGATGCATTATCCGCAAGATTCACAGCATAGAGGTAAACCAACCCATGACTGAAACCTCACAAAACCACAACTGTCAGAGCATCTATGCTTATACACAACAATTCAACTCCTTACTAGATCAAATTAAAGAGGAAACACAAGCTCAACCAGAATTGCAACAATCGTGTCATATTAAAAACTGAGAGCAATTTTAGAATTACAGAATACATAAAGGATTAGTATACTATAAAAACTGCATTATACTAACTACAAACTCTGAATTGCATATACCAATCATGAGAGAACTGCACTCATCACCATTGGGGGGTCACTGTGGCATAAGAAGAACATTAGCAAGGATAACTCAAGCTTTTATTGGACAAAATGAAACAAGATATTCAACAATTCATCACCACATGCCTCATATGCCAACAAGTAAACTATGATAGTTAGAAACCTCTGGTTTATTACGACCATTATACCAACCTATGTGGGAGAAACTTTCAATGGATTTCATTATAGGCTTACCAAAGTCACAAAATAAAACATATCTTAGTAGTGGTAGATGGTTATCAAAGTATGCACATTTCTCACTTAATACCAATTTTTCAAAGAACCTCGATTGCCCATATTTTTGTTTAGATATGCAAACTTCATGGCATACCATAGAGTATCGTTTCAAATAGGGATCCTTTTTATGAGCAATTTGTAAAGAATTTTTAAGTGGCACTACATTAACCATATAGCTCATATCATCCAAACAGATAATAAATAGAAGTAACTAAGAACACTTGAGCAATACCTTCACGCCTTTGTATTAGAGTCACCAAAAGTTACATTATCTATGTAATTCTCTTACAACATAGTCATTAACACATCTACAAAGATGATTCCATTCCAAATAATTTACGGGAGACTTCCATCACCAAGTTGTAACTCATCTACCAATACATAAGTAGAAACAATTCTACAATAAAGAGACAAAGTACTACAATAGCTCAAAGAGAATTTGCAAGAGGCCCAAAACCGAATGCAACAAATGGCTAACAAAAAAAAAGAAGAGAACTGCAATTTCAAGTAAATGATCTAGTCCTTGTGAAACTACAACCATACACAGACTTGGTAACAACAACTCATCCTTATACAAAATTGCAAAGGCAATACTATGGCCCTTTTAAAATCATACAAAATGTGGGATCGGCTTATAAACCTGAGCTTCCAAACATAAAAAATTCACAATGTATTCCATGTCTCGCCTTAACCATTTGAAACTCCAACTTACACACCCGATTTCCAACACAATTTATCAAGGCCAACCATTAGTTAAACCAATCAATATTCTAGATGAACAAACAATATTACAGGAAGACAGACCCATCAAAGAAATATTAGTGCTGTCGGATGGAGTATTAGCGAAGGACGCATCTTGGATACCTTTCACATAAATTCAGAGAGCTTACCCTAACTTCGACCTTGAGGACAATGTCGCTTGAAGGGGTAATGATTTAGATATTACATCAACCAAGAATGTAAAAAGAGAACAAAATTACCAACATGGCTAAAAGACTTGAAAGGGAAGCACAAAATGAACAAATATCCAAATGCAGAACCTACAAATTGTAAGCACAAAAACAACACAAGATCCAACAAAAGAAACCTAAAAAAAACCCTTTGTAAAGAAAATCAAGAACTATATAGTATATTGTTAGAAAGAAATAAGAAAACAAAATCGGTTAGACTAGACGAGAAACCAAGAACTATAAAAGCTTTACTATAAATAAACAGATAGAACAACAGAAAAGAGAGGTTATTTTCCCTGGCTAATCTTCTTCTTTTTCTTCTTCTTCTTCTTCTCCTTCTTTTTTCTTCTTTTTCCTTTCGGCATTTCTTTCTTCTTCTATGGAGTCTGGCCGTCGAAAGGCTTTTCCATTTTCGAATAGTTGGATTCTTCTCAAGGAAGCTTCTCGGTTGCTTCCCAAAGAAGCCTCACCGATCTCGATAAGGACACGTGTCCATATCAAGCTCATTAAAAGTACTTTTTTAAAAATTCTTCACAATTTTTGATTTATGTCAATTATTAATGAAGATAAAAAAATTGATCATATATCATCTTGTTAATTAATTTATTAGATTAATCATGATGCTACTTATTTTGGCTAAAATAATTGAATACATATATTTAATAATAAATATTATCATGATAAGATTAATGTTATTTTAATGTGAGCTCATTGATAATATATAATGAAAAATATATTATAATAAACTTTCATGTAATATTAATAATTAATAACTTAAATATAAAAAGTATCAACACACACAATTTAAAATACTTAATCATAATGGATATATTAAAAGATATTTTCTTAATTTATAACTTGTTCTTAGTTATTTATTACTTAATCTTTTTAAAATTTTTATTTACTTTGATTTAAAAATTTAAACTTAAAATTTTAATATATTTTAATTATTTTTTATTTTGCCACTCCTTTTCTTAAGTTTAGCCATTGGATTGTGTAATATATAAGAGTTAGATTTTATTTTCTTTGGAGGTATTATAATTTTTTTAAAATTAAAATATTGTGTAAAAATATTTATTTTAAAATTATTGTGATATTATAAAAAAGATTTTTTTTTGAAAAAAATCTAATAATAATTTTAATAATTATCACATTTTAATAAATTGATTCTCAAAAATAATTTTTCATCATATATATTTTAAAAAAACAAGTAATTAATAGCCAAACAAACTATTAGCAGGCATGTTAAAAAAGTAAAGAAATAATAAAACTGTCCTCTTTTAGGGATTCGACCAGCTGTAAGCATTCAAATTGTTAGAGATTCTTTCTTCTTTCTCGGCTCCATTCATTTGCCTATCTGTATAATTGTTTTCTATATATCCATTAATAAAAATAAACATGTTTGAATATAGCTTTTGATTTTGATCTTCGCTTGAAAAGATTCTCTCCATCTCTTGTTTGTCTTTTTCAGCTCACATCAAGTTGTCCTTTTCCGCTGAATTTAATGGCATTCTTCTGCTTAAAATATATGGACTTCAAGCCTATTTGAATATGAACAAGAGAGAGAATTTCTCCAGCTATAGCATCCACCTGATGCACAAAAAGGATCCTAATCTTCAATCCCCGCATCTTAAAATCATTGGTGCATGTGAATATCTTTTTGGAAAAATTGAGGACGTAAGCCCAATTCATTCCAATAAGAAGGTTACAAAAGGGTCTTACATAAATCCTATTTGGGATTGAAAAACCAAAACAAAAAACAAAAAGTAAGACATATAAAATAAGGACTAAGAGCAAGAAGATCTAATGGGCCAAAAAAAAAACTAGCAAAGACGAGAGCAGACGGATCACAAGGGGTTCATCCACATGGGGATAATGGCAATATTCATATGAGTCCAAGCTGATAGCCACTATTTCCATCCAAGGGCGAGTCGACGATGCCACATACATATAATATGAATGTCCCATGGTTGCAAAGTGCACATGGCGAAGACATGAAATTAGATCAAAAACCAAAAGTTCATCATCGCAAAAGAAAGGGAGAAAGAAAAAGCATCGAGATCCCAGAAAGAATATCAATAGCTTCCATAGGATTTCCACAAAAGAAGAGTTCTAAGAACTTCATCTGGCCAATAATCTTTAAAGATCCATCGTCGCAGCTTATGTGCAAATATAGTCTTGATTTGATTCTCCATCCCAATAAGAGACTTGGCCTCATTATCATGGAATCTTCTATTCCTTTCCTTCCAGATGATGTACACAATGATATAAATAATAAGACAACAAAGCCTGAGAATAGCCTTATTATCAATGTTGCTCAGATCACTTAAAGCCTAGGGAGGGTAGCGTGCAGCAACAAAAAGTTGCCATTAGGTAATAATTTTAGAAGTAATCTCATAGACACGGTGCATTCAAAGAAGAGGTGTGAGTGAGACTCCAGCTCAGTTTTATAGAAAAGGCACAGTATTGTGTTTCCCAACCCTCTAGCATGAAATAGATTAGAAGTTTTAAGGCCCTTGAGGTATGTCATCCAGCATAAAATATAATAGTAAAGAGCGTAGCCTTTGAAACAAATCTCACTGTGCCAATTAACCTTGGGTGTATGCTCAAATATATAACTGAGGATGAGCTTAGAAGTGAGCTTAAGGGATTTGTCCCAGAGGATAGTACCCTTTGGTTGACGCTGAGTAAGCTTAGCTAAGCCCACAAAATAAGAAGGAAATCGAGATCGAAGGCCTTCAGGTATGTTCACCAATCTGTTGGACACAATAGAGTTTATAGTGGCATCAATAGGTTTATCAAACATAGAGAAACAATCATAGCTCATACTTTCATATAGGGACTATCCATTACACCATGGATAAAAAAAAAAGAGATAGGAGAATCCACACCAGGTAACAGGGATATTTTTCCTCAAAATTTTGAAGCATAAATTATAAGTTCCTTCCAGAGAGGGGAGACACGAGCTATTTTTTTTTTCCATAAGGAGATATATTTACCTTGGCACCAGGCAGCAAACTCAGAGGACCCTATCAGAATTCTCCACAAACATTTAACTTTACACAATAAGTTAAGGGTAGTAAAGGAGTGGATACCCATACCACCTCGATCTCTTGGGAGGGCAGTCTTAGGCCAAAAAATAGAATGCATTTTTCGGACTTCACCATTGTGGAAAAAGAAATTCGTCATAAGAGATGTGATCTTCTTAAGAATACATTTAGGAAAAGAAACTGATCTTAAAAAGTGTGCAGCTACCCATAGAAGCAGGGGAGAAACTCTTCAAACCACTTGTTTATCCATTAGATAAAAAAAGTGTCCATAGCAAATGAGAAAGAAGCAAAGGAAAAGGGGACAAGGTCCAATTAGAAGAAAGAATAACCTTTGATTTCCCATTTAAAATAATAGAGAAAGGAATATCATATATGCTGATCCACTTGATAAAACACATAGGAAATCCTTTTTGAGTCATTATAGTGAAAAGTGTTCCCATTAATAAGATCAAATGCCTTTGCGAAGATCAAAATAAGGAAAAATACTTATTATTGTTAGAGAATTCAAAACTTAATTTATGGGCAAAAGCAATGTTGTCAGATATATCTCTCCCTCGAATGAAGGCAAATTGAGTCTGATGGATAATGAAGAGCAGCACACTTTTTAATCTATTAGCAATCACCTTTGAAATCACCTCATAGAAAGTATTGCATAAGGAAATGGGCCTATAATCGATAAAAGTTGGAGTGTTTGACTTAGAAGGAATAAGGGTAGAGTGTTTAAATGGGAGGAGGTTTCAGATTTGAATATAAAAAATTGTTTCTATTATATCCCAAACCTTGAAGAATTTGGAGTTAAGCCCATGTCTAGGAGATTTGTTGTCACTTGGCGTGGAGAGCATCAATAATTTCCTTATATATGTATTGAGAGATAATTGCTTGGATAGAAGATGCACATTATGATAAGTAGGGTGAAGGTTGAAGGATAATAAATATTTCATTGGTTGAAGAGAAAAAATAGCTACAGATCTCATCAATAGAATTAAGGTCTTAAATGAGCCCAATTATTTGAAGGCATCTAATGATTGGAGCTTTGTCTTTCTTTGATAGAGCAGTATAAGAATTTCATATCATCACCCAAATACGTAGCCAATAGGCTTTAGCTCGTTGGGCAGCCCAATTGCTTTCATTTCTAACAAGATTAGAGTATCTCAAATTAATGTCATTCAGTTCCTTCAAGAGGTAACAATTTAATGAATCATTTTCAAGTAAAAGAAGAATATTTTCTCGATCTTTTTTAAGAGCCAAAATCTGACTGCTGAGAGAAGATAAGGCCCAATCCTTTTTCTTAATAAGAGCTTTGGAGAGTTGAAGCTTCTTAGAAAGCACATAAAGTGGATCACCTTGAATGAAGTTCTTCCAAGCGGAGTTGATAGCTTCAAGAAAATCATTAAAGTTTGTCCAGTAATTCTTGAACATGAATCTTGTAGGGGAGGTAGGAGGCTTATCCAAGAAGGTAATAAGAGGGGAGTGATCAGAAAATAAGGGTGTAATGACTTTATAAAATGATGAGGGAAACTAATCGATCCAAAAAGAATTGCATAAAATTTTATCTATTTTAGTGAAGATAGGATTATCAATTGTTGATTAGACCAAGTATAAAACAAACTAGAGCTAGGAAGGTCCAGCACACCACAGACCTGAATACACTCTCTGAAATCCTGCATTTTGCATGAAGGAGTTGGGTTGCCCCCTAGATTTTCTTTACAAGAGGTAATACAAGTGAAGTCCCCTAAGATAATCCAAGGTGCATTCATAGAGACTGCAATCTCCCTAAGAGAGTTCCAAAGAGCCTGCCTCTTAGATGGATTATTATGGCAATAAATAAAAGTGAGAAAGAACATGGGGAGGCCACAGCATAATAAAGAGCCGTGAATGTATTGAGGGTCTTTAGAAATTAGCCTGAAATATATTAAATCGGGATTCTATTTAATCCAGATTCATTCAAAGTTGTTGGAGCTTGCTTCAATCTGAAAACCCCGAATCTTATTGAGGAAGAAGACATAATTAGAGGAAGAAGGGGAGAGTTTGGTTTCCAAATGATAAAGAAGATCAAATTTGAAGTCTTTGATTAGTTTTTTACAATCTTCTCGCCTTAGGAGTCCATGCATTCTAACAACCTAAGATAAGACATTGAAATAGAGTGATAGGGGAGAGCTATTTACCCTTTTATTCGTTGGTCTTAAGACCATGCCCATTTTGACTAGAGGAGGTTTTGGAGGAATCCATCTCCAAGAACCTTTACCGGAGTTTTAATAAGGTTATCAAGACTTTTAGATTGGGTCATGGGAGGCAATAGACGATCATGGAAAATGGAATGGTAGGATCGAAAGAGGGTTATCAATGTTGTTAGATGAGGTTTGTAAAGTTGGGTCTGACACCTCTTCCTGAGGAGGAGACATGGTCGGGAGTTGGTTCAGATCATTGATTGGCGAACTAAAAGAAGGATCTAGTTTTGTCGGCATGGAGCTAGGGGGAGTTGGGATGTTAGAAGTTAGATTCTTTAAAGCAAAGGGAGGAGTATTTGTATTAGAGGGATTTGAAGGGCATTTTTTATGGGTTGACGAGGTGGTCTACTACGGCTTCTTCCCTCAGCCTTTTTGGGGTTATTGCATGGGCTGAGGGTATGCTATCTTCAAAAGAAAAATAGGAGCATGTGGAGCAATCCTCGGCTTCCAATCATAAAAAATCTCTTGTTAGAACTTACGGCCATTCAAATTAAGGGATACCACATCTGATAACGGTGAGGAAGGGTTGAACAAAAGCGTGGTGAAAATTTTATACATTCTGCCTTCAACTATTCCCCTTTTAGAGAAGAGGATAAATGAAAAAAACATAATACATAAAAAAATGCCTTGTTGGGACACCACATAAATTCGCAGATATTCTTATTAAGGTGATCGGGTACGATATTGAGGAGAAGTGTACTATCTCGAAGATAGAAGTCATCACCCTACAATGGACCTAATCATCCGAATAAAGACTCCTAAGGACAATGGGTCTGCATGTGCGCTAGAGATTCTTCCCCTACTTTATATGGAAAGTAAAGTAGTGTTTAGTTTAAACAGGATTCATTAAGTTCCCTACAGGGGCAAGCCCCCATAGTTGATTACATCCTAAGGAATGGGATTCCTTAGAAATACTATCGATTAAGGTAAATGATCATTATCTCTAAAGATTTCAATATGTAGGACTATCAATCGATTAGTTTATTTTGGAAGATCAAATAAGATTGATCAAAGAGAATGAGTTATTATCAAAACCAAAGAAAGATAAGTAGGAGATGCTTACGATGCTAGGAAATCTAGCGACAATCTCAAACTATCTTATGGTTGAGCTTTATATTTTTGAAATTAAATTATTTGCTTGAGTTGAATTTTTGTATTATAAGTTTAGGGCTTATAATTTCATAATACAAGGTTATGAAAATGCCTAAGAGGTGAGGATTTATGCTTATGGTCCATAGAAGAGAGAAGTAATCTCAGAACCTAAATCTAGGGAGCTTTGGTGAGGGCCAAAAATACAACCTAAATCTAAGGTGAAAATGGGTATATGGTTTACCTCCACAAGAGAGAGTAAACCATCCGACTACTTGGACTTATAACTACCTGGGGGTGGCCAACTAACTCCTCCTATGATTTTTAAATTCATATAGGCAAGTCATATGCTTTATGCAAGATAGCTAGGTTGTTATTTATTTAGAAAGATATTAAGTCCTTAAACCCACTCCCTAAGAGACTAGATTATGTAAGGACATCAAAAATGACCTAGATCTAATGCAATTTATATTACATTTTTATTTTCATTTTTGGACAATCATTTTGACTCAGGCTTATAGGATTCGTATGACTAATGCATGAGAAGTAAGATTATTGGCAAAAAATTAGCGAGAAGGGAGGAGGTGTATTTCCACAATAACTCTCAAAGGTCAAGCCAAATTTTTTTGGCAAAGATAGAAGCCCTCCAGTCAAGAGTGAAAATAATATACATTTTCGCTTGATGTTATAAAAGAAATACACATCTAGCTAAGGGGTTGCTAATTCTTTTATCTTAATTTTTAACTTAGGCTTTAAATGAGATTATGAGTTATTTATTTTTAATTTTTGAGTTGGTTAATTTGATAGAAGATTTATTTTTTCTTAAGAGCCTAATCCACATCTACACATCAAGAAAGAAACTAGAAAAATGATATCATCTTAATGCTAAACAAATCATCAATCAATTTATAAAGCTAATGTAAAAAGAATAAGAGGTGGTGCACCACAAACTCAAAATAAATTAGGTAGTGAGCCCTACCTTATATTACAAATGAATTAAGTACAATTAAGCAAGGAATTCATTGTTATGGAGGTTCAAGCTTCATTTTTTATTCTTCTTTTCTTCTTTCTTCTTTGGTTCCTTCTTTTGGATGGTTGGAAGGTGGATGCTCCAAAGGCTTCACATGGTACATAATGCATGGCCTTATAAATAATGCTCATCCTAATCCCCATAACAATCATTCCAAAATCCTAATTACAAAATTACATGAAAAGAGAAAATGAAAAAATCTAACACACCAAAATAGAGATTAGCTAAAACAAATCATACAAATTCCAAGCATGTATATTGGACTTAACACCCCTAAGTCCTCCATATTGGATTATGCTTAGGTATAAGCACCGCATCAAAAATATTTATATTTTTATTTATTATAGCTCCCCTTAAGCACAATCCCCTGCAGAAGATAATGTTTAGACTAAATCGTCCTACCATTCAGTCTACCCACATACACCCAAACATTCAATCTAAGATATTACATCACAAAATAAAAATAAACATCAAACCATACATCGCCTTAACCTAAAGCTAGAAGTGGCGACTTAGCCTAATGTGTGTGCTTTTAAGGTTTGTATGGTATGCTTAGCTATGGCTTTAAGTTAAAAGTTTCTAAGTGTGAAAAATGTTCAACTTAGAGGAGGGTTTCATTTAAGTTGTTTAGATATTTTGGGTTGATTTTAGTTTCTATTTTGATGAAGATTAGGTTCAAGTTAATCCATATTTTAGTTTTGTTCAGTCCACATATTTAGGGTTTCTCTTTCCTTCCCCTAAGTAATTTCTAAAGTGGATTCATATTTTAGTTTTGTTTATTAATGTTTTATTATGTGTTTTAATTAATCTTAAGTTTAGATGAACTCTAAACAAACATATTCAAAAGAAAGACATTTTAAGATTAAATAAAGTGAATTAAATTCACAAAATACACATCACTTCATTTCTTTCCCAACAAGTATAACATGTATATGAATGAATCCTAAGCATATCTATACATACAAAATGGGAATGTTTATCATACTTTATGATATGCTAAGTGAGTTACTTAAGAAAATTTGAATACTTATGATGCATGATTTTCGTTAAGTAGAAAAGAGATTTCTTATATAATTTTCACATGAACATATGAATGTATGAGAGACAAAGTGAGTACGACATCATTGTTAGCACCGAGTGTAAGGTACAAAACCTACTTAGCTTAAAGCTCACAATCTCAGGGTTGTCCAGACTAATATAGCACTTTCCTTAAATACAAGCATATATACAAAAGAAATGAATGGAAAAGAAAGGATGCAAAAAGTTATACTTGATTGTTTGATTTATTTATGCAATTTATATGTGTGAATATGAAGATCCTTCTTAGGTTATAACATGGAAGGGGATAAGAGTAGATTTAAGCAAGTGTTATTGTGGGCTCAAAATTTCCACCAACCTCTTCGATGAAAAGAGTAGTTTAAAAGTGTGTCATTGTAATTTTTAGAAGGCAGATGAGATAGTAGATAAGACACTACCTAGAGATTTCATCCTCATTTGGTGAGGACTTTAGATCTAGTTCCAGGTTTCCTATAGGTGCAAGCCCCTATAGTTAATTACCCTCCCAAGAGAGAACTTTGATTAAGGCAAGTCATTGGATCGCAAAATACGTAGTGTATAGTAGCATCATATGGAATTTTAGAATTTAGAATATTAAATTTATCAATTCAGCTTAAACCGGATGGTTGGGGGAATGATGATGTGCGTCTAGATCCCATGGTTTCATCATCTCGGAGTCCCTAGTCTGAAGTGAGGTAATTAAACGATAGAAGGATCTCATTCCGCGCCCAAGAAATCCTTTATACCTGGGTGGTGTTTATCTAAGGAGATAATTTTAAGTCTACCTTAGCTGGCAAAGGGTTGTTTGCCCTATCAAGTATACCCCATGATTCACAACTCAAAGGCGAGCCATTAGAGCATATATGGTCGTAATATAATAGAAGGCCACGTCAGGACTCGGTCATAATTGCTTCATTTGAGGAGCCTACTAGCCAAGCCACGCAGTTCAGAGGACACGGGCTACATCCTTACTAGCGAGAGATTGATTGAGAGTGAACATAGCAGAACAGTTGATTTGACATTGGCTCCTTTGTGAGCTATAATTTTCTTAATTTGTCACCCCCGACAAACAGTTGCGGAAGGTGGATAGAGTTTGGTTTAAGCTTTTAATGATAGAGTTTCATTTAAGTAATTTCAATTGATATTTGAAAATTGATTAATTTGAATATGTTTAAGAGTTTTAGATCCTGTCAACTCTGTTTAGTTGCTAACAGAGGATTAGATCTATCACGAATCGCTTTTTTGGATATTTCACTGACTTGAAACTCTTTTTATAGGTTTTTAGGTTTTGTTAACCCGGACCCAATCCTAAGACTAAACTAGGAAACAACCCGCGTAGCATCCTCAAACACTTGAATTTAAGCATTCAGCATAGTGTCGGGGCACATGCGGGTATTTATAGCTTAGACAATTTCACCTAATTAATGATTTCGTTGATTTTTTAAATCATAATTAGAATGAAATTCTTTGATTTTTTATTAAAAGAAGCCTTATGATTTTCATAGATTTGGATTTAGTATCGCATTCTATTTTCATAGATTTTGATTTAATATCGTCTTCTGTCTGCTTGTACGAAGGGTTGCAGATCTGGTGGCGAAGAAGGTATTTTGATTTAGATTGTAGTTTAAACATTACTGACACTTAGTTTACTTGTTGAATTTTTGTAATTTTTTTAACTTGATTATGCTCAATTTATATCAATTTAGATAAGTTATGTCGATTCAGTGTTTGTGCTTTATTTCCACCCATGCTTATTAGCTAGCACTTAGTCACCTCCATAGTATAAGAATTATTAAACCCACTTTGGATTCATCTTTAGATTTTGGGTTTATTGCAAGTTTGTTATGAGTTAGGCATTAGTCTCCCAAATTCCAATTAAAGCTTGCCTAATTTTATTTACAAGAAGAGAACTCACTCATTACTTTCTTTAGGTGAGAATAGCTTTTAGAGTTTGTGAGTTTAATATTAGCCTCTCCCAAATTTTACTTAGATTTTAAATGAATATTTTATTCTTTCCAAGATTTATTTTAAAGGGTCCCCCCATTTTTTTATTTGTGCTATAAAATTTCGTTTTCCTACTTAATGCTCTAAATTATTTCATTCTCATTTTCTAAGTCAAAAGATTTGAAATTTTGACCTCCGTCATCTCGTAATCTCGGGGTGTTTGGCTTTCTCGGTATGTCTTTGTGTCTTAGCGATCTTTCATCTCAGCTCACCATCATCTTTCATTCACACTTAAACATCTTTCATCTCGGCAAAAACGAGGCCTTCAAACCTGCAAAGAATATATACAATGTAATATATAATCATCCCCTCTTTTTTTAAAAGTCTGGAAATTAGATAAAATTTTGGCGACCTCCATCATCCCCCATATAAGGGCTCAGGGGTATTTTGGCTTGCTACCATGATGGCGTGGCAGTGGTGTCTTGAGACCACAACCGGTCTTTTCATCTCGTTGTGCCGGCGAGGCCTTCAATCATTTGCATAAAAGCAAAAATATATGCAAATATTCTTAATTTCAACGCATTTCAAACATAGGGTGTGCACATCGGCGATTTTGGCTTTTCTGCATACGATGAGCATAGCGAGCGGTATCTTGCGACACCACAACCAAATTTCATCTCGTCACGTCCAGATGAGCATGATGAGGCCTTCAGGCCGATTGAGAGAATGAGAAAGTGAATCGAAGGTGAAATGGTAGCGATTATGCAAGCTTTCATTCTTCATCCCAAAGAATCCCTCAACAATCTCACCAACTTGCTATCCTTATATGGGATATGGTTGGATTCCTCAACAAGTGTATTAATAACATGATCAAGTGTAAGCAAACTTTTATTTATCTCTCCAGCTTTCCCTTGATCTCTCTCTAATCTAATCTCAAAACATTCATTGAACAATTAAATCAACAAGATTGAGCTTTCCAGTTTGTTAACTTCTCCTCCCTCTCAAGAATACTCCTTAATATGAATTGTAATTGAAAATATGGAGTGAGAACAACTACTTTGCTTTTTTAGTAGAGTTCCAATAGTGCATCATCCTCACTAGTTTTCTCCATTATCTCATATATTTCATCAGCAGAATGCACTATCTCCTCTTCCATTCCTCAAACAAAGGCGCCTCCTTTTCCATCTTGCATGAGAGCTATAAGTTTCTTGAACTTATAATTTTGGAATTACACCTGTATCGCTGGATGTGGATAATCCCCTCTATGGCTGAGAGTTGTATGGCTTTAATCGGGCCAACATCGCATTTCTTCCTTCAGCCGATGGACCCTGCAAGGATACTCCCGCCGATCAGAAATTATCGATCACTCCCGGCAGCGCCAATGCTGCTGCGATGAACGGATCAGCGGAGGTATAGAAACTGAGTGTGTTACTCCTCATCGATCACCTTGGTAAAACTGTCCGCAAAGGGCCACCGACGTCGCTTGGCGTGACGACATTCTCAAACATATGCTCCTTCTCGACCTTAGAGGTTGGTTCAGTTGTAGAGGAAGGTGATGGTTTGGGCCATCGTTCTAGTGAAGAACTAAGGCGGAGGAAGAAGAGGGTGAACTGGAAGAGATCGGAGGCAGAAACTGATGCTCCCCTTCTGACTCTTCAGTGAACCACTTACTTCTGTCTTTTCTTGCTTGACTAAGCTCCATATATGTTTAGATGATGTCACTCCTGCTTTCTACTGCCAACCAAGAAGTTGGCCTTACAATCGGCAGTTTGAGGAGTCCCTCCAATCTCTTTTTATGCTTTGCATTGAGCTCCTTGGTAACGGAGGCCTTCCCGTTCATGGCGGTGATAACAGAGCCAACTGGATCCGGCTCCAGAGCGGGGGAGATGAAAACAAAAAAAAATCTCCTAGAGCAAGATAGCAGCAGTCAAAGGGAAAAAATAAATAAATAATCCTCCTCTCTCCCTTGGTTTCCGCTTCACTTCCCTTTAGAGAAAGAGAGAGAAAGAGGAAAGATAGAGAGAGAATCTGCATGCATCCATCCTGCCGGAGACGCCGATAGAGAGAGCGAGAGACGAATGAGGGAGCGGCAACAGTATAACAACCGCTTGCAGTTTTTCTTGCGGTTAAGCCATTCGAATGCTAGGAGGGAACGGTTGAGGAGTAGCCGAAAAGAGTAGTTTTTCAGTTTTTTTATTATTTCTTTTTCATAAAATTGAAAAAACAAAATGGGGAACGGTTTGCTGAGTGGGGGTAATTTAGAAATTTTTAAAATTAGTTTTAAATTTGTTAAATGATTTAAATGTGCATTTCACATAAATGTAGTCGATATATATATATATATATATATATATATATATATATATATATATATATATATATATATATATTTAAATATATGATGTTCATGATCGCATTTTCATGTGATTTGGTTGACCAAATTGAGTTAATTTATAAAAATGCGCTTCACCACTTTTCAATTTTTTGCAGACTCATCCAAATTGAGTGTGAACAGTCTCGCTTGATAGATTTTTGACGTTTTGAAGTCAATGGTGTGATCAATTTTATGAACGAAGGTCGTTTGACTTGTATCAGCGCCTACTGACCTCAATATATGTGCAAGCATGTTGACGACTCGAGCGCTTGATCAGTTGATCATTAAGTAGTAGAATATTTATATCTTGGCCAATTTGACATTCTAAATGTGATGGCAAAGTTTCATCGAGGTCATTTGAGTTAATTTTGGTGACGTCAGCATTTCGACCGATTTGCGTGTTGTCACTTCAAATCACTCACGATATTCAAATTGAGCACAGATAGTCTCATTTTATAGATTTCAATATTTCGAAGCTAACGAGATCAATTTCATGCGAAGGTTATTTGGCCATCATCGCCTTCCTCATATATATATCGACACATTGATAGCTTGAGCTTAATCGATTGATCATTAGATTTTTTAATATCTATATTGATTTTGATGTTACGAAAAGCGAAGTTCATCATCGTCGAGGTCATTTGACCATTTTTTTGGTGATGTCCAGTGCATTTTAAACCGATTTGCAGTAACGAGTCCGTCAATTTGACTTGTGGGATTGCTTGATTTATGACACATATGTGGAGGTCAACAAATGCCCCAATAAATGTGATTCTGAAGTTAGTCACATTTTTTTGCAATTGACCTTTTGGATATAGAACTTGGATCATTTCAACTTGCCACGACTTACATAGCTTTGATAAGATTTTTCATTAGTATCCTTGTGAGGACATGCTAAATGGAGATTGATCAATTTGTCAAAATTGACTTGTCGAAGATAAGAGTTCTTACATCTATTCTTTGCTTCAATGGCTTTCGAAGATCTCTTTTGTTTATGTTCTTGCATTTGAGTCTCCTCCACCTGCTTCATGCTTAGTTGGGATGATGGAGGAATTAGTGCTTATTTTGATGAAGGACTCCGGGAATCGGTTTATCGTGCTTAAAGCAGTTCGAAATTCCTTCTCTAGCTTTGAGCTTGTGACTTGATGAAGGATTGACGATTTGTCAACATTGACTTGTCGAGAAGTGTATGCACTCCATGAACCCGTCTTCTTGCTTTGTGGATTCGTTGAAGGATACATATGGATGACCTTCATGTAGGGTCAATGTTGAGTTATTAATCAGCACCGTGTGCTTTAATGGCGAATAACCACAAAATTCTTTAGTTCGCCGGCTTTGTTTGAACTATAGAATTGCTTCCTCGATCTATGCTTTCGAGACTTGATGAGGAGATAGGCTTTGATCTGTGCTTTGAGCTTGATCAGATCATTTAAGAATAAATTAAAATATCACCTTGCAGGTAATATGAAGATTGATTTGAGGTAACTCTGCATTGAGCATTTCCTCAGATTACCTTGATCTATCAATCAAGCAGAGAGATCTCTTGAATCCTGGTTGCTTATAATCACTAAGTTGGATCGGTTTGAAATTGAACAGCTATTGTCATTGAACGGCGGCTCTTTCCTGCGCTTTTCTTGTGACTTGTTGAGTGAGGAGAGCGTCAGCAACTCGGCCATATTTGGGCTTGTTGACCTTTAGAACCCTTTCGAGTCTTGACTTAAGGCGTAGTGGGTTGATGGTTTTATCATCGAATGACGGGGCTCTTTCACTGTGGCCTTTTCTTGCGGCTTGTTGAGTGAGGAGAGCATTAGCAACTCGGTCATTCATTTATGGGCTTGTTGAGTCCGACCTTTATTACCCATTCGTGTCTTAGACTTCAGGATATAGAGGTTGATGTTTCTTCAACTTAATTGATTGAAGCTTCCAAAATCGGGAGTTCTTCTGACTTGATCTCCAGAATTTGACAAATTTGGGAGATAATTTTCTTGACATTTAGGGTTGTCCTTTCATGTATAGAAATAGATTCTTTTTGTTCCTACAAGACTCTGCAACTTAACAGTGATAATTATAGATATATTCAGGGATTTCTGTGTAAAGCTCGATGTCAACCTAAGAGTATATATTTGAGGATCTCGTCTTTACGCGATGTCAACTCAAATAAACTTGATATAAACTAAAAAATGCCCCCTATCTTGCAGGGGGAATTCTAAAGTACATTTAGAGAATTTATCAAGATGAAAATATACAAATACATCCATATTTGAATTAATGTATCTAAAGGAGATTTTAATATACAACATTGATTTCAACTGTATATAATCTAAAAATGCCCCCTCTGTAATAGGGGAAATTTTCATGAAAAAGTTCTTCATCTCGAGTATGTTTATTTAGGGATCTCACAAACGATGTCAACCTAAATAGATATACTAAAAAAAAGCCCTTGTCTTGCGGATTTCTGTACCTTGGGAATGTATTTGTCATGTATAATACTCAAGTATCGACCATTGCATTGGTCTTTCACCCTTTAAGTTTATGAGTTGGTATGCTCCTTCTTGCTACACTTTCTCAATGACAAAAAAGGCCTTCCCAGTTAGGCTCAAATTTGCCACCGAATTTTTGATTGGGGATAATGGTCTTCTCGGACCAATTCTCCTTTTAGAATGTTTGAGGTCATTGTATAATCAAAAGCCTTGGACATATTTGCTCGATAAACTTCCACATTTTGTTGAGCTAAGCTAACTTTGTCAAGCGTCAAGCTCTTCTTCTGGCATTCCCATCTTGAGTGAGATTATTTTGAATGACTACTCAGTGAAAGTAGTTCAACTTCAAGTGGCAAGACGCTTGACTCAAATACTAGCATAATGAGTGAATTTTATAGAGGACATTTCCATATGTCACGTTGATTGTCTTTTCTGTTAAATTTCACTTCAAGACTTTGGCCTCCAAATTTGCTCACTTTTTTTGGGACCTCTCGACGGTGGATTCTTAAACCTGTGGTCCAAGTGTCACATCTCGATGCTCACCGTACGGGACTTGGATTGGTTGACATCTTGTTAGGATTGTTGGAAGAGGTCTCTTTAAAGGAGCAACTCTGGCCTCCTTGATGACAGGACGATCATATTTTCCTTTTATCAGTCATTTCTCTTTAGCAATGAGAACGATGCACTCTGCATATATAGTTTCAAATTTTCTCACTATAAAAGTTGGGATCCAAGTTATCGGGTCCAAAAGGATTGCTTGATTTGGTAGTAGAGTTATTCCACTTTACCCATCTTAGGTTGTCAAACTTGTTATGGGTTGGAACACCGCTTCTAGTTCCATACCGGTTGTACAATTTTACTTGAACAATGGTTGTTAAG
>CM038217.1:76249547-76322958 GCA_021442155.1 Cymbidium sinense | reverse complement strand
TGTCGGGTTGGGTGATTACCTCCTCAAGTGGTGAGGGATATGGCGCGGGATACGGAACCATGGGATCTAGATCAGGCGTGTATGTCATCTACATCCCGAAATGAAATGATAAATTTTATATTCTAAATTCTAAAACTCCATATCTTGTCTACGTATTTTGTGATCGATGACCTTTTGTCGAAAGTTCTCTCTCCTTGGGAGGGTAATTAACCATGAGGGCTTTGCTTTATAGGAAACCTTAAACCATATAAAGTCCTCACCAAATGAGGGCGAAATCTGGAGTGTGTCTTCTCCTACTTATCTAAAATTACAGCGACACACTTTTAAGCTACTCTTTTTCGAAGAGGTGGTGATTGGAATTTTGAGCAGATTTCTAGCGACTCCCGGGAATGATTCTCTTTCCATCTTTGGCTAGTCTAATTTAAGCTATACTAGATAAAGCATGATAAAATTGATATTTAAAATCAATCATTAATGAAATTAAATTGAAATCAATCATATTTTTTATGACTAATTTGTTTGATATGTATATCGATGGATCTTGAACAGTTTATCATTGGCGGAGCCAACATCAGATCCCAGCTACGTTGTCATACTAAAGATGTTGGAGCTACTATCCAATTTAGTAGTGTAGACTTCTAACTATCATTGATGCAAATAATCCTCCACTTGCATGTATACAACTTATGCAAGGAGGATGACAATTGGAATGCACAAATGCCTAAGGTTCCTCAAAGAGAGAGCCTTTGTATTTAAAAGATTGATTCATTTTGAGGTGCCATACATAGACAAAACCATCACTGGGAAGAAAGTTTCATTCATGCTTGTGAATCGACAATCCTGCCGATTGAACCTTTAGGAAGGCATGGTCTTTGAAGTCTCCTCTTCAGAAAAAAATTAAGTAGAAGGAAAATGAGAAGAAACACACTAAGTTGATGGTTATGTTGCCAATCATTCATTCATACAACTTTTTACAAAGCGAGTATTTCACCTGATAAATTTGAAAATTTTGAGATGGGTGAATAGGAATAACTCTACTTGTGATGTTAAATGATATTTTTTTTGGGCTCAACAGTAGTTAGTTTCAACCTTTCTGAAGAAACAACATGAAACTCTATCTACTTGAGCACATAGAGTTCTGAAAGTTATTACGAAAAAATATCTTATGAAAAACATGTATCAAATGTCAATTATCAAAGAAGTCAAAAATGCTCCACTATAAAAGCTACAATCAGTGGTAGTAAGAGCTCAAGACCGTCCTAAGTAATTTTTACACGGTGAGCATCGGGGCATGACACCTAAACTGCGTGTTTGGGAATCCATTCTTGAATGGTCTGGTAGAAAAAAAAATATGGAGGCCAAAGCCTCGAGAAAGTTCGCGTGAAGCTTCTTCATCAGAGCAAGTTAACCCAAAAGGCAGTGGAGAGAAATCTGCAACCATTGTTCAAGTAAAATTGTACAACTATGAACTAGAAGCGAGTGTTCCAACCCATAACAAGTTTGACAGCCTAGGATGGGCAAAGTGGAATAACTCTACTAGCCAAATCAAGCAATCCTTTTGGACTAACAGATCCCAACTTTTATAGTGAGAAAATTTGAAACTATATATGCAAGAGTGGGTTCTCAAAATTGCTAAAGAGAAATGGCGATAAAGGAAAATATGATGATCACGTCATCAGGAGGCGAGTTGCTCCTTCAAAGAGACCTCTTCCAACAATCCTAACAAGATGTCAACCAATCCAAGTCCCATACGGTGAGCATCGAGATGTGACACATGGACCACAGGTCTAAGAATCCACTGAGAGGTCCAAAAAAAAAGTGAGCAAATTTGGAGGCCAAAGTCTTGAAGTGAAATTGCTATGAAAGACAACAACGTGACATATGAAATGTACTCTATAAAATTCACTCATTATGCTATTATTTGGGTGAGTGTGCCACTTGAAGTTGAACTACTTTCACTCAGTAGTCATTCAAAATAATCTCACTCAAGATGGGAATGCCTTCTGGACGGAGCTTGGCGTGCTTGACAAAGTTAGGCTCTTAGCTCAACAAAATGTGGAAGTTTATCGAGCAAATATGTCCAAGGCTTTTGATTATACAATGCAACCTCAAACATTCTAAAAGGAGAAGTTATGGTAGAAGACCAATTATCCCCAATCAAAATTGATGGCAAATTTGAGCCTAACTGGAAGGCCTTTTGTCATTGAGAAAGTGTACCAAGGAGGAGCATACCAACTCATCAACTTAAAGGGTGAAAGACCACAATTAATGGTCGATACTTGAAAAGTATTATACATGACAAATACATTCCCAAGGTACAATAGAAATCCCCAAGACAAGGGACATTTTTTTAGTATATCTATTTAGGTTGACATCGTTCTTTGGGGAGATCCCTAAATAAACATACTCGAGATGAAGAACTTTTTGAAAATTTATGAGGGGCATTTTTTAGATTATGATTGAAATCAATGTTGTATATTAAAATCTTCTTTAGTACATTAATTCAAATATGGATGTATTTGTATATTTTCATCTTGATAAGTTCTCTTAAATGTACTTTAGAATTCCCCACGAAGATAGGGGCATTTTTTAATTTATATCAAGTTTTTTGAGTTGGCATCTGCCATGGGCGAGATCCTCAAATATACTCTAAAGGTTGACATCGAGCTTTACAGAAATCCACGAATATATCTATAATTATCATGTTAAGTTGGAGTCTTGCAAGAACAAAAGAATCTATTTCATGAAAGGACAACCCTAAATGTCAAGAAAATTATCTCCCAATTTGTTAAATTCGAGATCAAGTCGGAACTCCCAATTTGAAGCTTCAATCAATTAAGTTGGAGAAACATCAACCTCTATATCACGAAGTCACGAATGGGTACGGTGACTCAACAAGCCCATAAATGGAGGCTGTTTCTCTCAAGCCGCAAGAAAAGGCCGGTGAAAGAGCCCGTTAATAATGAACCATCAAATACTTAAGTCGAAGACTGAGTAGTTCTAAAGGTCGAACTCAACAAGCCCAAATATAGGTGGTTCTCTCCTCACTCAACAAGTCACGAAAAGGCCGTGAAAGAGCCTTGCTGGTCGGTTCAATGGATAGCTGTTCAATTTCAAACCAGATCTAGCTTAGTGATTATAAGCAACCAGGATCCAAGAGATCTCTCTGCTTGATCGATAGATCAAGACAATCTGAGAAAATGCTCAATGCGGGGCTACCTCAAAGTAATCTTCATATTACCTGCAAGGTGATATTTTAATTTCTCAAATGATCGATCAACCTCAAAGCAGATCAAAGCCTATCTCCTCATCAGTCAAACCGTAAAGCTTAGGGCGAGGAAGCAATTCTATAGTTCAAAGCCGATGGGTGAACTAAAAAAATTTGTGGTTATTCAGTCTATTAAAACACGGTGCCAGATTAATAACTCAACATTGACCCTATAAGCGGAAGGCGGGTCATCTATATGTATCCTTCAATAATCCCAGCGGTAAGAGTTCATGGAGTGCATACACTTCACGACAAGTCAATGTTGACAAATCGATTCTCATCAAGTTCAGCTCAAAGCTGGGCGAAGAAGAATTTCGAATCCGGCGCATGGCGATTCCCGGTGGAGTCCTTCATCAAAATAAGCAAACTAATTCCTCCATCAATCCCAACTAAGCATGAAGCTAGGGTCGGAGGAGACTCAAATCTGCAAGAACATAAACAAAAGAGATCTTCAGCAAAGCCATTGAAGCAAAGAATAGATAGAGTAAGAACTCTTATCTACCTGACAAGTCAATTTTGACAAATTGATCAATCCCGTCATTTAGCATGTCCTCAATAAGGCAGCATACTAATGAAAAATCTTATCAAAGCTTTGTAAGCTGTGTCAAGCGAAGCTGAAATGATCCAAGTTCTATAGCCAGTCCAAAAGGTCAACCAGTTTGCAAAAAATGTGACTAACTTCAGGCACGAATCAAATTTATTGGGCATTTGTTGACCTCCATATGTGTCATAAATCAAGGCAATCCCACAAGTCAAATTGGACTTTGGAAGCGGTTTGCACAAATCGTTCAAAATGCTGACATCACCAAAATAGTGAAATGACCTCTCGATGAGCGAACTTGTCATTTCATTGAGAACATCAAAATCAATCAATATGATATTGTAAAATCTAATGATCAATCGATTAAGCTCAAGCTATCGATATTGTGTCGGTTGAAAACATGATGATTAATAACCGTTCATGAAATTGATCATGTGGTTAAAATATTGAAATCATAAAATGAGACTATCTACGCTCAATTTGGAATGAGTGAAAATATCGGTGATTTGAAGTGACAACCGAAATCGCATAACCGTCAAAATCAACTCAAATGACCTCCGTCGATGACTTTGTCATCACATTTAGAACATTAAAATTGCTAGGATATAAATATTCTACTTAATGATCAAGCGATCAAGCTCAGTCGTCGGCGTCGCATATATTGAGGTCGAGGCGATACATGAGTCAACGACCTTCAGTAAAATTGATCACACCATTGACTTCAAAACGTCAAAAATCTATCAAGAGAGACTGTTCACACTCAATTTGGATGAGTCTCAAAAATTGGCGGTAAGTGGCGACGCATTTTAGCTAAAATTAACTCAATTTGGTCGAACCGAACCAAGCGACCTCCGCCAAATGGACGCCATTGCGTTCAGAACATCAGAATTGATATATATATATATATATATATATTAACTATGTACATTTACCGGTGTGAAATGCTCATTTAAATCATTTAATAAATTTAAAACTAATTTTAAAATCCCTAAATTACCCCCACTCGAAGTTCCCCATTTTGTTTTCAATTTTAAAAAAGAAATAATTAAAAAAGCGAAAAACTACTCCCCAGTACTCCTCATGGGAGAAAATATATTGCGTAACTTCGTCGGACTCAATCCTGACATGTGTCTGATTTTTTCCCCGTTTTCTGGGTTAGCGGAGATAAGACGGCTTTCGGCCCGACGGCCGCGTCGATAATTGTGCGGTAAATTCATTTCCCGGCGCCGCCCGTTGGCGTCGTTCAAAAGCGGGAGAAGAAGAGAAACATTACGTTCGACATTTCTCATCCTGAAGGATTTTTTTCGACAGCTCCGTTGTCGATCGACGTCTGGGTGGTTAGCAAATCATAAATTGGTATTGTAGGTGACTACATGAGGTATTTACATGCATTCTCGAACTTGAATGAATTTAGGGTTTACTCTGTTCTTCTCGATTATCTGATGAAAGATTGGTATTTTTATATATTATTTTGTATGTACTCTGTACCTCTTTGGAGTCTGGACCAATTTTGATCTTTTTTATTTTTTTTTGCCAACTCCTTATGATTATGTTCATTATATTCAAAGGAAGCATTTGATGGAAGTTTGGGTGGTTTCGGGTGGATTTAGTTCATCACTCTGTGTACCTCTTTGGAGAGTGCAGACCATTTTGACCTTTTTTTCCAGTTTTTTTGCCAACTCCTTATGATTATGTTTAGGGCATTATAATGGAAGCATTTGATGGCAGTTTGGGTGGTTTTTGGGTGGTTTAGTGCATCAGTGTACCTCTTTGGAGAATTCTGGACCATTTTGACCTTTTTTTCCCATTTTTTTTTGCCAACTCCTTATGATTATGTTTAGGGCATTATAATGGAAGCATTTGATGTCAGTTTGGGTGATTTCTGGGTGGTTTAGTGCATCTGTACCCTGTGTACCTCTTTGGAGAATGGACCTTTTGATCTTCTTTTCAGTTTTTTTTGCCAACTTCTTGATTATGTTTAGTTATAAGGAAGCATTTGATGTGATTTGGTGATTTTTGGGTATTTTTGTATGTGTACCTCTTTGGAGATACCTTTTGATCTTCTTTTCCAATTTTTTTGCCAACTCCTTATGATTATGTATAGGGTATTATAATGGAAGCATTTGATGGCAGTTTGGGTGATTTCTAGGTGGTTTAGTGCATCATGTACCTCTTTGGAGGGTACAAACCATTTTGACCTTTTGATATTTTTTAACCTTATGATTATGTATAGAGCAAAGAAGCATTTGATGGTTTGGGTGGTTTGGTGGTTTAGTGCATACCTGTGTACCTCTTTGGAGTCTGAGACCATTTTGACCATATTTTTTGCCAACTCCTTATGATTATGTTTAGCATTACAAAGCATTTGATGCGGTTTGGGTGGTTTCGGGTGGTTTAGTGCATGTACCTCTTTGGAGTCTGATCTTCTTTTCAGTTTTTTGCCAACTCCTTATGATTATGTATGGGCATTATGCAAAGGAAGCATTTGATGGCGGTTTGGGTGGTTTTTGGTGGTTTAATACATGTGCATCTTTGGTCTGATTATGATTTTTTTATGCTCCTTATGATTATATAGCATTTGAAGCATTTGATGGCGGTTTGTGGTTTGGTGGTTTAGTGCATCGTACTGTGTACCTCTTTGGGAGTCTGGGATCATTTTGACCTTTTTTCTAGTTTTTTTGCCAACTCCTTATGATTATATTTAGAACATTAGCAAGGAAGCATTTGATGGCTGGGTTTGTGGTTTCGGATGGTTTAGTGCATCACACTGTACCTCTTTGGAGTCAGATCATTTGACCTTTTTCACATATTTTTTGCCAACATGATTATGTTTAGAACATTGAAGCATTTGGGTGGTTTTGGGTGGTTTAATGCATTTTTACCTCTTTGGAGGTGGACCATTTTAACTTTTCCATTTTTTTGCCAACTCCTTATGTATGTTTACAAAAGCATTTGATGGCGGTTTGGGTGGTTTCGGTGGTTTAGTGTATCATCAATGTACCTCTTTGGAGGTACAAACCATTTTGACCTTTTTTTTTTTTTTTGCCAACTCCTTATGATTATGTTTAGAACATTACAAAGGAAGCATTTGATGATTTGGGTGATTTATGGTGGTTTAATTCATACCACTGTACCTCTTTGGAGAATGGATCAATTTTGATCTTTTTCCATGTTTTTTGCCAACTTCTTATGATTATGTTTAGAACATTATAAAGCATTTGATGGCGTTTGGGTGGTTTTAGGTGGTTTAGTGCATCGTACCATGTACCTCTTTGGAGGTCAGACCTTTTGATCTTTTTTCCGGTTTTTTTGCCAACTTCTTATGATTATATTTAGAACATTGCAAAGGAAGCATTTGATGGCAGTTTGGGTGGTTTCTGGGTGGTTTAGTGCATCTGTACCCTGTGTACCTCTTTGGAGAGTCTGGACCATTTTGACCCAATTTTTTTGCCAACTCCTTATGATTATGTATTATTTAAGGAAGCATTTGATGGGTTTGGGTGATTTTGGGTGGGTATTTTTGCATGTGTACCTCTTTGGAGTCTGACCCTTTTGATCTTCTTTTCCAGTTTTTTGCCAACTTATGATTATGTTTAGAACATTATGCAAAGGAAGCATTTGATGGGTTTGGGTGGTTTTAGGTGGTTTAGTGCATCCCACAGTGTCTTTGGAGGTACTGACTCTTTTGACCTTTTACTTGTCTTTGAAGTTTACCATGGGAAAAGGATAACTTGAGGTCGAATATGAGAAATGTGTTCGATAATATTACGCATCGGTGAATCACATTTTAAAGAAGCTTCATCTCCATCAATTCATTAGACTCCAATCAAGCAAGACTTCGGTTGCCATTACATCGATCTGTCTTGGGACATAAAAAAGCAAGCTTTCTGGCGGGTGGGTAGTACATTCATCTCACCCATGAAGTTGCATTGATGATAGGGATGCCAAGAGGGAGAAGGTTGTATGGCGAAATCCCATTTGTCATTTGCATCGGATTCTGAGAGAATTGAGATGGCTCGTTACTCTGCAGTTTGTGCGGATTGTATATATACATTTTCTTCATCATCTATTTTTGTATATCACAATTGTGGCATCGAATTGATTTTACGGATGATATAGATAGATTTGTTGAGTACAGCGGATGCCATTTGGGACTTCCTGTCTCCCAATTTGATGTTATTGCATCAAAGATTGAGGAAAGTGGCTACATGAGTGGATTTGTCACTCTTCTGATGGTATATTTTATATCTCCATTAATGTGAAATATAATGTCTTGAAGTTTACTGTTTAATATATTCATTATAGATATGGGTGGCTGAGCACATAAGCATCATAAATCCCGAACCAAAAGCCATTATCTTTGATGGGCTAAAATAGAGTTCCCAAAAAATGCTTTCCTTTTGGGAGGGCCCTTGGGTGACATATAATAATATCACTTAGTTCAAATAAGAATGTATCCATTTATGTTGTATGTCTTCAAAATTTTTTATCCTTTTACCACGCAGTGCCTTTCGAGGACTTATTGGAAGGCGAGGTGGCTCATGATCGAGTCCCTTGACAATCTACATGTGGGCAGATAGTAGTCCCATTTTAAGTCCAATTGAAGCCCCTCTCCCTATATCTCTCCTCGATATTCTCCCGTCAGGTGTTTAGCACGCCTTCAGCGACTTTCTGGTGGAGAGGATGTTCGGTTTGAAGGACCGAGAGAGACATCGTCTTTCCATACAATAAGCGAGAGGTTGGATGGGCTTGATTCTTTGCTATCGAGGATGTTCTATCCAGGCAGTGGGGTCCTACCACCCCAAATGCAGGGGAGGTTCTAGGGGTCACCTGAAACTCTTGAGGAGGCTACCAGGAGCTTCCCACAGGATGGTACCCAGGGACTACCAGCGTGTGACCCCGAGGAGGGTACAATAAGGAAGCTCTTGTGGAGGCTACCGGAGATTCCATTCGGTTGGATACTTCAAAGGGGAAGCCGTGGAATTGGCCAGGAGAAGTTCTTGTGGAGGCCACCACTACACATGACGATGCTCAAAACGTAAGCGACATTGGCGTGGTGTTAAAGCTTCGAGAGAAAGAGGAAAATTGTTACTTCCCTTTCACACACACTTACAGAAGTCTCGAGCAAGAACAAATGATGTGGTGGCCTCTCCATTTTGGCCGGCGAGAGGTATTAAGTTACTTTCTTTTAAATTTGAAATAATAGTCTTTCACTAAATTTTTTATAGGTTAGCCTGATTGCAATAAAGGTCGATGACCCAGAGCATCTCTTGTTGTGGTAGAGCATCAGGAGGTATTAATAATCTCGACCTCTTCCAAAGTCATATTTAGTATTTCGTCATCTAAATTGTTTTATAGGTTAGCAAAGATGAGCAATAGACGATGACCCACCCATCGTCATGGTGGAGGAGCATCAGTTGGAGGTATGCATCATCTCAGTAGATCGAGAATTTATTCATAGTGAATGTAGCTCTTCATCGCTAGCTTTTGTCATCGATGTAATTTTGTTCGGCATCGAGGCACTTCATGTTATAGTTCTCTTCATTTATTTTACTTGATGCTCGATCTTATTGCTCGCTCGGTTCAAGGACAAGTAAGTCAAGCCTCGTAGCCTTCATAATCGTAAACCTACTCGAGATCACTTTAAAATATTTATTAATTGCGGGGTGATACGGTATTCACGGGAATATCATTATGCATCGATCGATGAGTTCGGATTAATATCTCTCGGATGCACACATTGATGCTTTTCCTTACTAAAGAAATACTTTCCTTTCAGATGTCCCATATTTGTACATTTCATGCTTGCATTGGGTATGTTACCCGAGAATGTTGGTATTACGATTGTCTTGCTTAGATGAAAGTAATGTGTAATCGTTCTCTTCTTTCTCTAAAGTTATGCAGCTGAAGATGGAAAGCAAGATGTTCATCAACATATCATCCGGTGTGAGTGGGTTAATCTTCGAATGTACTTGGACACTCTTTGGACATATTAAATTGAGGCGGTATTTTTATGACTCATTGCCAAACCCCCATAAGAGCATTCTTCACGAGATTGTAAGCTTTCAAATCGGTTCATCTTTACTTTTTTTTCCTGACTTATTGAAATTTTTTTTTTTACTTTAGATCAAATTACTTGTTGAAGATCTTTGGCGGGCTTTTGATCAAGGAAATGGCCAATCGACATAGTGAGTGGGATACAGTCAAGAAAATAGTGTCGCGAATGTTTGTCAAATACATGGAAGCGTGATAAACTCCAATTTGGGTAGACCAGGATTGGCCAAAGATAATGAATATTTATTTAGGGTTAACTTTTTGTTTGGGACTTAAAATCGGAAGTGAGAACAATATTATTTTGTGATTTTATTTAATGCATCTGATGGCTTTGAAATTTGTTTTTTTTTTTTTAGCGATGATATTTTACTCACTTTGTTTAACCTCTCTCTCATCTCATAGTTGAAGTGCATGGACACGGGATGATATTTTATTCGCTTTGAAGACTCTGAATTGCATGCATCGGCGGTGAAGCTCCCAAAGCTAATTCCAAGCTCTTCTTCAAATGAAGAGATCAATGGGAGGGAACTCATCCTCTCTCTCTTCAGCTTGACTTCTCGCAAGTCACACAACAGAGAAGAAGAAGATGACTTGGCATGGAGGTGAATGCAATAAAGAGTGATTTCCCTACCATGAAGTGTGATTCTGCATTGTATATTTTCCTTGAATATTGAGTATTTCCTTGTCATGAATAGTGATTCTGCATTGTATATTTTCACATATGATATGGATCTATTTGTATTTGATAGTGATGATTGATAATTCTCAGGTTCAGTTCCTATGAGATGGACCTGTAAAAAATAACTTTTCAAAATAAAATCGAACAATGATTTAGAAGTTCAAATATTCAGAGTCACTGAAGTACCCTTTGAATAAATGCTTAGGTTTTTTTAGCTCGGAAATGGCTCATTGTTTGTTTTATGATTAATGATTTATTAAATATATTTAGTTGATATGTAGTGTAGTTATATCTATGATTTAATGAAGTAGTGTGGTTTTATTTATATATATTTTTTATATTTACGATTGTGAGGTAAATGTTGATTAGTAATTCTATTTACTAGGGTAGGCTTAGTTGTGCTTAACATGTACTTTTTTCTCACTTTGAACATATTTATGAGCTCTGAATTTATGCTTTGTCACATTAGGATTGATATTGTGATGTTAATGATTAATACATTTTGGAGCTTTTTCTTGAGTTAAATCAAAATCAAATCATTGATTTGAACAATTATATAAATTAAGCCTCTTATGAATCTATTCGAGTTTAAGAAAACTTCATTTTATGGTAACTTCGAAATATTGAAATTCTATTATTCATGTGCATATATATTTTAAATTTTAGATATTAGTTCAATGATTTGAAGAAGTTATATATAATAAATTTTTTTTTAATTTATCGGCTTTAGAGGCTTAATTTATTCGATTCTGAGTCAATTTTTTATAATAGATTATAATATATCCTTTGCTATAATCATAAGGAGTTGGGAAAAAAACACGCAAAAATGATCAAAAAAAAAGGTTACCCTCAAGAGGACTGAACCACCAAACCACCAGGCTCAAATGCTTCCATTATAATGCCCTCATAATCATAAGGAGTTGGAAAAAAATTGGGAAAAATGGTCAAAATTATGCACTACCCTCAAAGAGGTACAGGGGTACACTAAACCACCCAAATACCAGCTGCCATCAAATGCTTCCATTAATGTTATACATAATCATAAGGAGTTGGCAAAAAAAACTGAAAGAAGATCAAAAAAAAGTCGTACCCTCAAGAGGTACCACAGAGTCTGAGATCAAAATACCCAAAATTACCCAAGACATCAAATGCTTCTTTTCTGATAATACATAATCATAAGGAGTTGGCAAAAAAAACGGAAAAAGGGTAAAAATGATGTACCCTCAAAGAGGTACATTGGGATATATCTAAATACCAAATCACCCAAACTAACATCAATGCTTCCATTTCTAAACATAATCATAAGGAGTTGATTAAAAAAAAGAGTCAAAATGGTCAAACCTCCAAAGAGGTACAGGGAGTGCACTAAACCATCAGAAATCACCCAAAGCGCCATCAAATGCTTCCTTTCTAATGTTTTAAACATAATCATGAGTTGGCAAAAAAAAAATTGAAAAAGAGGTCAAAATGGTAAAGAGGCACAAAAAATACTAAACCACAACCACAAATAAATGCTTCCTTTGTAATGTTAAACATAATCATGAGTTGGCAAAAAAAAGCTGGAAAAAGTCTACCCTCAAAGAGGTACAGTCTGATGCACTAAATATCAATCATAATATGCTTCTGATATTCAACATAATCATAAGTTGGCAAAAAAACTGAAAAAAAGGTCAAAAGAGTCTGTACTCTCAAAGAGGTGAGATGCACTAAACCACCAAAAACCAAAATAACATCAAATGCTTCCTTTAATTCTAAACATAATCATAAGAAATTGGCAAAAAAAAATGAAAAAATGCAAAATGATATGTACCCTCAAAGAGGTCTGTATATGCACTAAAACCAATCAATGACATCAAATGCTTCCTTTGCAATTCTAAACATAATCATAAGAAGTTGGCAAAAAATATGTGAAAAAAAATGCAAAATGATCCCCTCAAAGAGGTACAGTCAGATACTAAATACCAAAATCCAAGACATCAAATGCTTCCTTTGATATTAAACATAATCATAAGAAGTTGGCAAAAAAAATGAAAAAAGGTCAAAAGTTGATGTACCCTCAAAGAATAGATCTGATGCACTAAACCACGAAACCACACAAGCATCAAATGCTTCCTTAATTACATAATCATAAGGAGTTGGCAAAAAAAAGCGGAAAAAAAGGTCAAAATATCGTACCCTCCCTACAGTATATTACTAAACCCGAAACCACCGCTTCAAATGCTTCCATTATAATGCAAACATAATCATAAGTTGGCAATAAAAACTGGAAAAAAAGTCATTGATCATTATTGTATATTTATTGATCGATGATTACAATTTCCGGGATTAACTCAATCTTGCTTAAAGAGCTACAAACACAGTGTCAAAATCTCTATTGTCGAACCAATCAAAGCGGATAATGTCATATCAAAATGTTTTCGAGATAATATCCATCATCTTAGTACCCTTAGATTGTTTCATTGTGGAGCTCGAGTTAAATTCACATGTAGAACATCGTTTAGTTGATACTTTCTTAGAGCATCGATGTGATATTATGTACCTGAAAAACACTTTGGCAGAGAAAGGTGCAATTGTGAGGAAGCACCTTCAGACCATTATCGTAGTTTGGTTTACGCAAAAAAAGTAGAAGGGTTTGAAGATTATGACAATAAAATACCAAAAAAGTAGAAAATTACTCTTGGCTTTCTTGGATCTCCCAATATCCCTTGAGTTGGAAACACCCTTTGGCGTTGCTTAGCGGATCTTTTAAGATGTCTTTTCCTTATCATGGTTAACTTCTTCTTCTTTTACTTTGTCGGTTGGAGAATTCCACTTATTATAGAGTCGACATCATATAGTTTTTTTAGGGATCCAAGCATATAGT
The DNA here is from genome assembly GCA_021442155.1 of Cymbidium sinense. NCBI lineage: Eukaryota > Viridiplantae > Streptophyta > Magnoliopsida > Asparagales > Orchidaceae > Cymbidium > Cymbidium sinense. Next base: position 76,309,553 of record CM038217.1, on the reverse strand, counting down.
CTCGACTCTCTTATTGCCAGTACGGCTTATTTGATATGCATATCGACTTATGTGGTTCGAAAATAATGCGAAGCATTTCCATCTGTCTTGCCACATCTCTTCTATGCACTATCATCATTGTAAATATCCTCTTTGCTTTAGTAGACCATCGCATCGGAAGATACTTGTCGGAATCGCACAACATCTTCGACTAAGAACTTCGATAATGGGCACAAAGTAATCCCATCATCTCAAATTTTTTGCAACTACAAGTCACTTCTAGGGTAGTCTGTACCACCCATATTTTGGATGCATTTTTATTCTCTAAGTTTCTTACCAAATACTCCATGGTCGTCATCGACTTGATAGGCCCCAACCCCATGCAAAATTCCTCTTCAAACATAGTGTAAACCTTTCTTGTATAAAACATAGCACTTGTTTTAGAATGAATTTGGTCTTAACAATCGATGGTATTACACTTGAAGTCTTAGTCATGTTCATTCAAACCATGTCTCCATAACCTTTTCCGAAACAATCGTGAACTTGTTGGTTTAGATATTCCATGGCATACATTGTTGTGGACTCACTACGTGCGTTGATAAGATGCCCATGAATGAGTCTTCTGAATCACGTGGACCACTTGGATCTAATCTTATAAAGCTCGGACAACCAAGCATGATCATGCAAATTGCCTTCTTCTAGCATGGCATACAAGCCTCTTTAAACTCTTCCTCACGAGTCACACTTACTCATGCATTTATAAAATAGGCCTTGTACTATCTTATTACTATTAAAGCAATGAACCTTGGAAGGAGCTTTCTTTGAAATATGCCATTGGCACAACCTATGATGAGTATAATACAATTTCAATGGCTCATGCTTTGATCTTGATCGGTGAATATTGTTATAGGATGTCTTCATTCATCAACCAGAAAAGTTTGGAATAGCCATGAGAATGACTCAATTGTCTCTTCGATAAAAGGCTACTCCAAATAATACATTTTGCCGGTGATGATTCACTCCAACAAGAGGCACAAAGCGAGATTATATTTATATTGAGTCGTATCAAAATTATCACATCCCAAAACAATCATATTCTATCCTAGACATGCCATTACAAAAAAAAAAACTTACTAAGCAATCACTCATCAACACATCCCAAACATCCCATCCGATGCTTGCCTCTCCTTAAAGTATTAATGCATTACCATCACCATTTGCAATCCTCGATCTTTTCTCTTTGAATAAAATTGAAAGCATCTCTTTTGGTGAAGGATATTCTCTACGCCAACTTCCTCGGTTAGATTTGAATGCATCGGTTGCTCTAATACCGACCTCATCATTGTCTTCAACACGGACGCCTTTTCATAATGCATGTGTGATCACGAGAAGATGTAGTGCCTACCAAAGAATGATTATGACTTTCGTATTTTTAATCTCAATTCTCCTCCAAGAGAATCTAATCATGTGGACATCGTTCTTGTATCAACCTTAATTTTGTCAAGCTATTTAGGCGGAACTTCTTCGACCCTTTTGCACATAGAAAATCTTTTGATTTCAATTTCTTTGAGTTTATAACTAGTATGATCCTTGAACGAAGCCAATTTGATGTGCATAGTCGATGCGATTACATATGCCTCCGTTTCATTCGAGCGTGGTGCGAGTTTCTCCAAATATGGGTCATTTAGCATTTACGGCGATACAAAATATGTTAGAAAATATGGATGGAAAATACCCACCCAAAATCACCCATCAAATGCTTCCATTATAAAGTTCTAAACATAATCAAGGAATTGGCAAAAAAACTAAAAAAAGGTCAAAATGGTATACCCTCAAAGAGGTACAGGATATAGATGCAACTAAAACCACCCAAGCGCCATCAAATGCTTATAATGCCCTAAACATAATCATAAGGAGTTGGCAAAAAAAACGGAAAAAAGGTCAAAATGGTCTGTACCCTCAAAGAGGTACATGAGATGCATACTAAACCCCAATCCATCAAATGCTTCCTTTGTGTAATAATCATAAGGAGTTGGCAAAAAAAAAGAAGATCAAAAAGGTCAAAAATGTACCCTCAAAGAAATGCAGTGATACTAAACCAGAAACCACCCAAACCATCAAATGCTTCCTTCTGATGTACTATACATAATCATAAGGAGTTGGCAAAAAAAATTGGGAAAAAAAGGTCAAAATGGTGTACCCTCAAAGAGGTAACAGGAGATCATCACTAAACTGAAACCGCATCGCTTCCAATGCATAACATAATCAGGGGTTGGCAAAAAAAAAATTGGGAAAAAAGGTCAAAATGGTACCCTCAAAGAGGTACCACAGTCTGGATGCACTAAACCACCCAAAACCACAAATGCCATCAAATCTTCAATAATGCTACATGTCAGGAGTTGGCAAAAAAAATGGAAAAAAATCATCAAAATGGTACCCTCAAAGAGGTACAGTCTGCACTAAACCACCTGAAACCAAGCGCCATCAAATGCTTCCTTTCAATGTTCTAAACATAATCATAAGGAGTTGGCAAAAAAATTGGGAAAAAAGGTCAAAGTAACCTCAAGAGCAAAGTCAATAAAAAACCAGAAACCTCCATGCTTTATTTGCAATGCTATACATAATCATAAGGAGTTGGCAAAAAAATTGGGAAAAAAGGTCAAAATGGTGTGCCTCAAAGAGGGTATAGGTCTGATGCACTAAACCACCAAACCATAACCATCAATGCTTCCATGCCCATAATCATAAGAGTTGGAAAAAAAGATCAAAAAAAGTTACCTCAAGAGGTACATGGCAGAAATCACCCAAAATCACCCAAGACATCGCTTCCATGTAATCATAAGGAGTTGGCAAAAAATTGGGAAAAAGGTCAAAATGGTGTACCCTCAAAGACAAGGATACTCATCCTAAATAATGCCATTTCTTTGATGTATCATAAAGGAGTTGGCAAAAAAAATGGGAAAAAAAAGGTCAAAGGTCCACCCTCGAGAGGTACAGTCTGATGCACTAAACCACCTAAAATCAAACTCAAATGCTTCCTGCAATGTAAACATAATCATAAGGAGTTGGCAAAAAAAGCGGAAAAGAAGATCAAAAAGTCAGACCCTCAAAAGGAATGCAAATGCAAAATAACACTCAAAATTAAATATTCGACAAAAAAACATCTAAATTGTGGAAGTAATGAACATATTCTCTTCATAGAACAAGAATATCACTAATAAATGTGAAAAAATGCCGTGAAGCATTACCGATGGTTTTGTATTTAATACACTCACTAAAATGGTTGTTATTTCTCAACGTTCTCCATCTTCATGGCTCTTTTGTAAAAAGAAATGAGATTTTTATCTCTTCTCAGTTTAAGCTTGGAAAAAATTAACCCTAAACCCTAAATGTCATATATTTCTTTTAAATTCCTCCACATTCACGACGCTTGGGCGGAGAGAAATGTATTTCTGGTGCGTTATCCCATCGACGTTTGGTAGGGTCGAGGAAAGCGTCCGTTATCTCATTTTGAAGTTAAAAGCGGGAAAAAATTGGGATGTCATGTGGATTAGTCAGCTACTTGACCGATATTTTCTCCCTCAACTCTCCTAGCTTGAATCGAAAAACGCAGTTGTTATACACAGCTCTCATTTCTCTCTCATCTCTGCCTCATCTCTGCATCGATCTCTCATCTTTCCTCTTTTCTTTCTTTTCTAAAGGGAAGTGAAGGAAACCAAGGGAGAGGAGGATTATTTATTTATTTTTCCCTTTGACTTTCTATCTTGCTCTAGGAGATTCTTTTTTGTTTTCATCTCCCCTGGGAGGATCCGGCTCTGTTATCACCATGAACAGGAAGGCCTCCGTTACCAAGAGCTCAATGCAAAGCATAAAAGAGATTGGAGGGACTCCTCACTGTAAGGCCAACTTCTTGGTTGGCAGTAGAAAGCAGAGTGACATCATCTAAACATATATGGAGCTCAGCCAAGCAAGAAAGACAGAAGTGCTTCACTGGCAGAAGGGGAGCATCGGTTCTGCCTCCGATCTCTTCCAGTTCTCCCTCTTCATCTCCTTAGTTCTTCACTGGCCCGATATGGCTCTCACCTGAACCAACCTCTAAGGTCGAGAAGGAGCATATGTTTGAGAATGTCGTCACGCCAAGCGGCGTCGGTGGCCTACCAAGGTGATCGATGAGGAGTAACACACTCAGTTTCTATACCTCCGCTGATCCGTTCATTGCAGCATTGGCGCTAGTGATCGATAATTTCTGATCGGGAGTATCCTTGCAGGGTCCATCGGCTGAAGGAAGAAATGCGATGTTGGCCCGATTAAACCATCAACTCATAGAGGGGATTATCCACATCCAAACAGGTGTAATTCCAAAATTATAAGTTCAAGAAACTGTTCTCATGCAAGATGGAAAAGGAGGTGCCTTTGTTTGAGGAATGGAAGAGGAGATAGTGCATTCTGCTGATGAAATATATGAGATAATGGAGAAAACTAGCGAGAGACGATGCACTATTGGAACTCTACTGAACAAGCAAAGTAGTCGTTCTCACTCTATATTTTCAATTACAATTCATATTAAGGAGTATTCTTGAGAGGGAGGAGTAGTTAACAAAACTGGAAAGCTCAATCTTGTTGATTTAATTAGTTCAATGAATGTTTTGAGATTAGATTCTGAGAGAGATCAAGGGAAAGCGAGAGATAAATAAAAGTTTGCTTACACTTGATCATGTTATTAATACACTTGTTGAGGAATCCAACCATATCCCATATAAGGATAGCAAGTTGGTGAGATTGTTGAGGGATTCTTTGGGATGAAGAATGAAAGCTTGCATAATCGCTACCATTTCACCTTCGATTCACTTTCTCATTCTCTCAATCGGCCTGAAGGCCTCATCATGCTCATCTGGACGTGTCGAGATGAAATTTGGTTGTGTGCCGATCATCATGCATAAGCCAAAAGCTGTCGGATGTGCCACCCCATCTTTGAAATTAAGAATATTTGCATTTATATTTGCTTTTATGCAGGTGATTGAAGGCCTCGTTGTGCTCAGCAGAGCAAGATGAAAAAACTGGTGGTCTCACTCATCGGGTGTACCAGCAAGCCAAAATACCGATCGCCCTATAGGATGACGTGGGAGGCCAAAATTTTATCTAATTTCCAGACTTTAAAAAAAGGGGGGATGATTATATATTACATTGTATATATTCTTTCTGGGGTTTGAAGGCCTCTGTGTAACATGACCGAGATGAAAGATCGTTTGTGGTGTCAGACACCACACAGGTGAGCAAGCAAAACACCCGATCCCCTGCTACACGGAGATGACGCGGGAGGCTGTCGAAATTTCGTCAATCTTTTGACTTAGAAAAATGAGAGAATGAAATGGGCTAATTTAGGAGCATTAAGTAGGAAAACCTGCAGCTAATTTTATAGCGTCAAATAAAAAAATGGGGGGACCCTTTAAAATAAATCTTGGAAAGAATAGAATATTCATTTAAAATCTAAGTAAAATTTGAGAGAGACTAATATTAAACTCACAAACTCTAAAAGCTATTCTCTATGGCTTAAAGGAAAGTAAAGAGTGAGTTCTCTTTTCTTGTAAATTCCTCAAAGTTAGGCAAGCTTTAATTGGAATTTGGGAGAGACTAATGCCTAACTCATAACAAACTTGCAATAAATCCAAAATCTAAAGATGAATCCAAAGTGGGTTTAATAATTCTCTGAATATGGAGGTGATTAATGTAGCTAATAAGCATGGGTGGGCTAAACACTCGACATAACTTATCTAAATTGATATAAATTGAGCATAATCAAGTTGAAAAAATTACAAAAACTCAACAAGTAAACTAAGTGTCAGTAGTGTTTAAGCTACAATCTAAATCAAAATGCCTTCTTCGCCACCAGATTTGCAACCCTTCGTACAAGCAGACAGAAGGCGATATTAAATCAAAATCTATGAAAATAGAATGCGATACTAAATCCAAATCTATAAAAATCATAAGGCTTCTTTTAATAAAAAATTAAAGAATTTCATTCTAATTATGATTTTAAAAAAAATCAATGAAATCATTAATTAGGTGAAATTGTCTATAAATACCCATGTACGTATATCAATGCTTAATTCAAGTGTTTGAGGATACTGGTTGTTTCCTAGTTTAGTCTTAGGGTGGTCCGGTTAACCTATAAAAGAGTTTCAAGTCGGTGAAATAAAAGCGATTGTCGGGTCGTAGATTTAATCCTCTTAACAGAGTTGATAGGATCTAAAACTCTTAAACATATTAAAATTAATCAATTTTCAAATATCAATTGAAATTACTTAAATGAAACTCTATCATTAAAAGCTTAAACCAAACTCTATCCACCTTCCGCAACTGTTTGTCGGGGGTGACAAATTAAGAAAATTATAGCTCACAAAGGAGCCAATGTTAAATCAACTGTTACGCTATGTTCTCAATCAATCTCTAGTAAGGATGTAGCGTGTCCTCGCTGGCTTGGCTAGTAGGCTCCTCAAATGAAGCAATTATGAGTCCTCCAGTGGTTGGTTTATTATAGTCAATATATTATCAGATGCTCCTTAATGGCTCCTTTGAGTTGTGAATCATAGGTATACTTGATAGGCAAACAACCCTTTGCCGGTAGGTAGACTTAAAATTATCTCCTTAGAATCACCCCAGTTCACAAGATTTCTTGAAGTAACATGTGTCATGAGGATCCTTCATCGTTATTTACCTCCTCGACTAAGTAGACTAGTGCCGAGATAATGAAACCATGGGATCTAGATTGGGCACATCATCATTCCCCCAATCATCCGGTTTAAGCTGAATTGATAAATTTAATATTCTAAATTCTAAAACTCCATATGATGCTACTATACGCTACGTATTTTGCGATCCAATGACTAGCCTTAATCGAAAGTTCTCTCTCACTTACTGGGAGGGGTAATTAACTATAGGGGCTTGCACCTAAACCCGAACAGATCTAAAGTCCTCACCAAATGAGGATGAAATCTCTAGGTAGTGTCTTATCTACTATCTCATCTGCCTTCTAAAAATTACAATGACACACTTTTAAACTACTCTTTTTATCGAAGAGGTTGGTGGAAAATTTTAGCCCACACTTGCTTAAATCTACTCTTATCCCCTTCCATGTTATAACCTAAGAAGGATCTTCATATTCACACATATAAATTGCATAAATAAATCAAACAATCAAGTATAACTTTTTGCATCCTTTCTTTTCCATTCATTTCTTTTGTATATATGCTTCTATTTAAGGAAAGCGCTATATTAGTCTGGACAATCCTGAGATTGTGAGGCTTTAAGTAGCTCTAAGTAGGTTTTGTACCTTACACTCCTGGTGCTAACAATGATGTCGTACTCACTTTGTCTCTCATACATTCATATGTGCTTGTGAAAATTATATAAGAAATCTCTTTTCTACTTAAAATCATGCATCATAAGTATTCAAATTTTCTTAAGTAACTCACTTAGCATATCATAAAGTATGATAAACATTCCCATTTTGTATGTATAGATATGCTTAGATTCATTCATATACATGTTATACTTGTTGGGAAAGAAATGAAGTGATGTGTATTTTATGAATTTAATTCACTTTATTTAATCTTAAAATGTCTTTCTTTTGAATATGTTTGTTTAGAGTTCATCTAAACTTAAAATTAATTAAAACACATAATAAAACATTCACTAAACAAAACTAAAATATGAATCCACTTTAGAAATTATTTAAGTTAGGGAAGGAAAGAGAAACCCTAAATATGTGGACTGAACAAAACTAAAATATGGATTAACTTGAACCTAATCTTCATCAAAATAGAAACTAAAATCAACCCAAAATATCTAAACAACTTAAATGAAACCCTCCTCTAAGCTTCAACTCTCCAAAGCTCTTATTAAGAAAAAGGATTGGGCCTTATCTTCTCTCAGCAGTCAGATTTTGGCTCTTAAAAAAGATCGAGAAAATATTCTTCTTTTACTTGAAAATGATTCATTAAATTGTTACCTCTTGAAGGAAATGACATTAATTTGAGATACTCTAATCTTGTTAGAAATGAAAGCAATTTTGCTAAAACTATTAATAACGTATTTGGGTGATGATATGAAATTCTTATCATCAAAGAAAGACAAAGCTCCAATCATTAGATGCCTTCAAACTTCTGGGCTCATTTAAGACCTTAATTCTATTTTGATCTATAGCTATCTTCTCTCTCTCAACCAATGAAATATTTATTATCCTTCAACCTTCACCCTACTTACGCAGCATATCTTCTATCCAAGCGTAATTATCTCTCAATATCGATAAGGAAATTATTGCTCTCCACGGTTTAGGACAACAAATCTCCTAGACCTGATGGGCTTAACTCCAAATTCTTCAAGGCTGGTTGGGATATAATAGAGAAACAATTTTTGCGGGCTATACATTATTTCTCTAAATCTGGGAAACCTCCTCAGTCATTTAAACGCACTCTCATTACCCTGATTCCTGAAGTCAAACACTCCAACTCTTTATCTGATTATAGGCCCATTTCCTTATGCAATACTTTCTATAAGGTGATTTCAAAGGTGATTGCTAATAGATTAAAAAGTGTGCTGCTCTTCATTATCCATCGACTCAATTTGCCTTCATTTGAGGAGAGATATATCTGACAACATTGCTTTTGCCCATAAATTAAGTTTTGAATTCTCTAACAAAAATAATAAGTATTTTTTTCCTTGTAAAATTTGATCTTCGCAAGGCATTTGATCTTATTAATAGACCTACTTTGCTTCACAGAATGACTCAAAAAGGATTTCCTATGTGTTTTATCAAGTGGATCGAAGCATGCATATATGATATTCCTTTCTCTATTATTTTAAATGGGAAATCAAAGGTTATTTCGGTTCTTCTAATGGACTCCGACAAGGTTGTCCCCTTTTTCCTTTGCTCTTTACTATTGTTATGAACACTTTTTCTTATCTAATGGATGAACAAGTGGCTTTGAAGAGTTTCTCCCCTGCTTCTATGGGTAGCTGCACACTTTTTAAGATCAGTTTCTTTTCCTAAATGTATTCTTAAGAAGATCACATCTCTTATGAATTTCTTTTCCACAATGGTGAAGTCAAAAAATGCATTCTATTTTAAGGCTCCCAAGAGATCGAGGTGGTATGGGTATCCACTCCTTTACTACCCTTAACTTATTATGTAAAGTTAAATGTTTGTGGAGAAATAGGGTCCTCTGAGTTTGCTGCCTGGTGCCAAGGTAAATATATCTCCTCATGGAAAAAAAAAAAAAACAGCTCGTGTCTCCCCTCTCTGGAAGGAACTTATAATTTATGCTTCAAAATTTTGAGGAAAAATATCCCCTTACACGGTGTGGATTCTCCTACTCTCTTTTTTTTTTATCCATGGTGTAATGGATAGTCCCTATATGAAAGTATGATTGTTTCTATGTTTGATAAACTAAATTGATGCCACTATAAACTCTATTGTGTCCAATAGATTGGTGAACATACACAAGGCCTTGATCTTGATTTCCTTCTTATTTTGTGCTTACTGTCAACCAAAGGGTACTATCCTCTGGGACAAATCCCTTAAGCTCACTTCTAAGCTCATCCTCAGTTCTATATTTGAACATACACCCAAGGTTAATTGGTGAGATTTGTTTCAAAGGCTACTCTTTACTATTTTATCTTTGGATGACATACCTCAAGGGCCTTAAAACTTGATATATTTCATGCTAGAGGGTTGGGAAACTGTCTTTTCTATAAAAGCGGTGAGTCTCACTCACACCTCTTCTTTGAATGCACCGTGTCTATGAGATTACTTCTAAAATTATTACCTAATGGCAACTTTTTTGTTCGCGCACCCTCCCCAGCTTTAAGTGAGCAACATTGATAATAAGGCTATTCTCGCTTTGTTGTCTTATTATTTATATCATTGTGTACATCATCTGGAAGGAAAGGAATAGAAGATTCCATGATAATGAGGTCAAGTCTCTTATTGGGATGGAGAATCAAATCAAGACTATATTTGCACATAAGCTGCGACGATGGATCTTTAAAGATTATTGGCCAAATGAAGTTCTTAGAACTCTTCTTTTGTGGAAATCCTATGGAAGCTATTGATATTCTTTCTGGGATCTCGATGCTTTTTCTTTCTCCCTTTCTTTTGACACAGGCGATGATGAACTTTTGGTTTTCGGTGGGTCATGTCTTATGTGCACTTTGCAACGGTGCAGGACATTCAGCTGTTATATGTATGTGGCGTATCGGGTTCTGACTCAGTTCCTTGGATGGAAATAGTGGCTATCACGTTTGGACTCATATGAATATTGCCATTATCCTGCATGTGGATGAACCCCTTTGTGATCTGAGTCCGATCTGCTCTCGTCTTTGCTAGTTTTTTTTTTGGCCCATTAGATCTTCTTGCTCTTAGTCCTTATTTTATCTGTCTTACTTTTTGTTTTTTTTTTTTTGGTTTTTCAATCCCAAATAGGATTTATGTAAGACCCTTTTGTAACCTTCTTACTGGAATGAATTGGGCTTACGTCCTCAATTTTTCCAAAAAGATATTCATATGCACCAATGATTTTAAGATGCGGGGATTGAAGATTAGGATCCTTTTTGTGCATCGGGTGGATGCTATAGCTGGAGAAATTCTCTCTTGTTCATATTCAAATAGGCTTGAAGTCCATATATTTTAAGCAGAAGAATGCCATTAAATTCAGCGGAAAAGGACAACTTGATGTGAGCTGAAAAAGACAAACAAGAGATGGAGAGAATCTTTTCAAGCGAAGATCAAAATCAAAAGCTATATTCAAACATGTTTATTTTTATAATGGATATATAGAAAACAATTATACAGATAGGCAAATGAATGGAGCCGAGAAAGAAGAAAGAATCTCTAACAATGCTTACAGCTGGTCAGAATCCCTAAAAAGAGGACAGTTTTATTATTTCTTTACTTTTTTTTAACATGCCTGCTAATAGTTTGTTTAGCTATTAATTACTTGTTTTTTTTTTTAAATATATATGATGAAAAATTATTTTTGAGAATCAATTTATTAAAATGTGATAATTATTAAAATTATTATTAGATTTTTTTTCAAAAAAATCTTTTTTATAATATCACAATTATTTTTAAAATAAATATTTTACACAATATTTTAATTTTAAAAAAATTATAATACCTCCAAAGAAAATAAAATCTAACTCTTATATATTACAGAATCCAATGGCTAAACTTAAGAAAAGGAGTGGCAAAATAAAAAATAATTAAAATATATTTAAATTTTAATTATAATATTTTTAATTAAAATAAATAAAATTAAAAAAGATTAAATAAAACACAACTAAGAACAAATTATAAATTAAGAAAAATATTTTTTAATATATTCATTATGATTAAGTATTTTAAATTGTGTGTGATGCTACTTTTTATATTTAAGTTATTAATTATTAATATTACATGAAAGTTTATTATAATATATTTTTCATTATATATTATCAATGAGCTCACATTAAAATAACATTAATCTTATCATGATAATATTTATTATTAAATATATGTATTCAATTATTTTAGCCAAAATAAGTAGCATCATGATTAATCTAATAAATTAATTAACAAGATGATATATGATCAATTTTTTTATCTCCGTTAATAATTGACATAAATCAAAAATTGTGAAGAATTTTTAAAAAAGTACTTTTAATGAGCTTGATATGGACACGCGTGTCCTTATCGAGTGATTGAGGCTTCTTTGGGAAGCAACCAGAAGCTTCTTGAGAAGAATCCAACTTCGAAAATGGAAAAGCCTTTCGACACTCCATAGAAGAAGAAAGAAAGAATTTTAAAAAGTACTTTTAATGAGCTTGATATGGACACGTGTCCTTATCGAGATCGGTGAGGCTTTGGGAACCGAGAAGCTTCCTTGAGAAGAATCCAACTATTCGAAAATGGAAAAGCCTTTCGACAGACTCCATAGAAGAAGAAAGAAATGAAAAAAAAGAAGAAACACCGGGAGAAGAAGAAGAAGAAGAAAAAAGAAGAAGATTAGCCAGGGAAAATAACCCTCTTTTGTTGTTCTATCTGTTTATTTATAGTAAAGCTTTTATAGTTCTTGGTTTCTCGCCTAGTCTAACGATTTTGTTTTCTTATTTCTTTCTAACAATATACTATATAGTTCTTGATTTTCTTTACAAAAGGGTTTTTTTTTTAGGTTTTGTTGGATCTTGTGTTGCCGGTGCTTACAATTTGTCATTCTGTTTGGATATTTTGTCATTTTGTGCTTCCCTTCAAGTCTTTTAGCCATGTTGGTAATTTTGTTCTCTTTTTCTCATTCGGTTGATGTAATATCTCGGTACACATCATTACCCCTTCCCGAAAACGACATTGTCTCGTCAAGGTAAGCTCTCAAATTATGTGAAAGGTATCCAAGATGCGTCCTTCGCTAATACTCCATCCTACAGCACTAATATTTCTTTGATGGGTCTGTCTTCCTGTAATATTGTTTGTTCATCTAGAATATTGATTGGTTTAACTAATGGTTGGCCTTCGATAAATTGTGTTGGAAGTACTGCTGGGTGTAAGTTGGAGTTTTGAAAAAGGCGAGAGACATGGAATACATTGTGAATTTTTGTGTTTGGAAGCTCTAGTTTATAAGCCACTGATCCCACATTTTGTATGATTTTAAAAGGGCCATAGTATTGCCTTTGCAATTTTGTATAAGGATGAGTTGTTACCAAGTCTGTCTGTATGGTTGTAGTTTCACAAGGACTAGATCATTTACTTGAAATTGCGCTTCTCTTCTTTTTTTGTTAGCCATTTGTTGCATTCGGTTTTGGGCCTCTTGCAAATTCTCTCTGATAGTACTTTGTCTCTTTATTGTAGAATTGTTTCTACTTGTATTGGTAGATGAGTTACAACTTGGTGATGGAAGTCTCCCGTAAATTATTTGGAATGGAGTCATCTTTGTAGATGTGTTAATGACTATGTTGTAAGAGAATTCTGCCCATGGTAGATAATGTAGCCAACTTTTTGGTGACTCTAATACAAAGCTGTGAAGGTATTGCTCAAGTGTTCTGTTAGTTACTTCTATTTGGCCATCTATTTCTGGATGATATGAGCTTATGGTTAAGTGTAGTGCCACTTAACAAAACAATTCTTGAAAATTGCTCATAAAAATAGGATCCCTATTTGAAATGATACTCATGGTATGCCATGAAGTTTGCATATATCAAAAAAAAATATGGGCAATCGAGGTTGCTGAAAAATTGGTATTAAGTGTTGAGAAATGCATACTTTGATAACCCATATCTACCACTACTAAGATATATTTTATTTTGTGACTTTGGTAAGCCTATAATGAAATCCATTGAAAGTTTCTCCCACATAGCATGGGTAATGGTCGTAATAAACCCAGGTTTCTAACTATCATAGTTTACTTGTTGCATATGAGGCATGGTGATGAATTGTATCTTGTTTCATTTTGTCCAATAAAAGCTGAGTTATCCTTGCTAATGTTCTTCTTATGCCACTGACCCCCCAATGGTGATGAGTGCGTTCTCTCATGATTGGTATACAATTAATCGAGTAGTTAGTACAATGCGTTTTATAGTATACTAATCCTTTATGTATTGTAATTCTAAAATTGCTCTCGGTTTCTAATATGATGACACAGCTTGTTGCAAGGTGAGTTTGTGTTTCCTCTTTAATTTGATCTAGTAAGGAGTTGAATTGTTGTGTATAAGCATAGATCTCGGCGTTGTGGTTTTGTGAGGTTGTGGGTTGGTTTACCTCATCGTGAATCTTGCGGATAATGCATCAGCTGCTTTATTTATTATTCCTGGTTTGTATTCTATTGTGTAGTCAAAACCCAAGAGTTTGACTAGAAACTGTTACTATTCTGGTGTTTGAATTGTTTCCTGTATTAATTCTCTTATACTCTTTTGATCTGTTCTAATTCTAAATTTGTTGCCTAGCATGTATTGACACCATCTCCCCACTGCTTCTGTGATTGCATACAATTCTCGTGCATAGGTGGATATTTTTTGTAGTACTGATGATAGTTTCTTGCTATAGTATGCAATTGGGTGGCTGTTTTGGAGTAGCACTGCTCCTATTGCTGTACCTAAAGCATCTGTTTCTAACACAAAAGGTAAGGAAAAATTTGGAAATGCCAACACTGGTAATGATACCATAGCCGTTTTTAGTTGTATGAATGCTTTTTGAGCTTCCTATGCCCATTGAAATTATTGTTTAGCTAATAGTGATATTAATGGTGTAGCAATTGTTGCATAATGTCACACAAATTTTCTGTAGTATCCTGTTAAACCTAATAATCCCCTTAATATTTTAATGTATGATTTGATGCATGATTTCAATTTTTCTTTGGTCTATTGCTATCCCTTGAGCTGACAGGATATGGCTCAAGTACTTTATTCTTTCTTGTGTAAATGTGCATTTTGAAGGTTTGATAAACAATGTATTTTGTTTCAACTTTTCTAGGACTGATTGTAAGTGGTGTTGATGTTGATTTATGGAAGGTATGTAGATTAGTATGTCAACAAAGAAAACTAACACAAATTTGCATAGGAATGGTTTTGAATTGTGTTCATCATTGCTTGAAATATTGATGGTTCATTTGTCAAGCTGAATGACATGGCTATAAATTCATAATGTCCTTCATGTGTCTTAAATACTATTTTGTATATATCTTCTTCTATCATTCTGATTTGGTGGTAACCTGATTATAAATCTAGTTTTAAAAAAAAATAGTTGCTCCATGTAGTTCGTCCATTAAGTCTTCTCGTATTGGTATGGGGAATCAGTCTAGAATAGTAATCTTGTTTAAAACCCTATAATCCACACAAAATCTCCATGTCCCGTCTTTTTTTACTAGAAGGGCTCAGTGAAGAAAAATGGCTAATGCTTTCTCTTATTATTCCTGTATCTAGCATTTCTTTGATCGGTTTTTTAATTTCTATTTTTTGAAAATAGGAATATCTGTAAGTTTTTACTCTTATCGGCTGGGCTCCTAGTAACAGCTTGATATGGTGGTCTATGTCCCTTTTGGGAGGTAATTCTGTTGGAGTCTGAAATAATTCTTGATACTACTGTAAAACTTGTTGTATATTTGCATGTAGATTTTTGAAGTCGTTTAGTGAAGAGTTTGGCTACTGTGAAACTTCTCTGATGTGTAGGTATGATACAATTTCAGCCTTGTCTTTCAGTTTTGTGAACTGATGTAGGGTAATATTTTCCCAGTTTGATGTTGTGTCTCCTTGTAATTGTATGAGTGTATCTTTGTATTTGAATTTCATAGGGAGTTTCTTGTAATCTACACCTCCAAGTTGTTCTAGCCATTGAACTCCTAATACTACATCTGCTTCTTGCATTGGTAATAGGTAACAATCCATTACAAATGTGTATCCTTATAATTTGATGGGTATGTGAGCATACGAGCATTGGAACGCGTCTCCTATTTCCTACTAACACTTTGAAGAAAGATGCGTGTTATCGATGTTCTATAAATTTGGCCAGTTTGGATTGTATGAAATTGTATGTCGATCCACTATCAATCAATACTTGCACTGTAATATTTCCAATCATTCCTTGTAAACGTAAGGTTCTTGGGTTTGATTGTCCCGTAAATGCATTAAAACTGATTTCTCGGATGTCATACTGGATTAATGTATTTTCCTGTTAGTTTTCTTGCTGCAGATTGTGTTCCTGTTCATCTTTAACTATCATGAGAGCAAATAAATTTGATTTGTGGACCCTATGATATTTCTCATCACAATTAAAGCATAATCCTTTTTTTCTTTCTTCCAACAGGTCAGTAAGTTTCAACGGTAATGTGAGTTTATTGGTATCTTGGTTGTTTTGTATTGGAGTAGTTGGAGTGGGTAGTAATGGTTGATGTTATTTTAATCGTTGTTTTGATTATTGCGTAACTCTTCCCTATGTACATCTCATATGATAATCTATCTTCCATCAATTTTGCCAACTGGAAGGCTTGTTGTAATGATGTCGGTTGTAAGGCTCTGACTTCTCTTTTTATATCATGCCTTAGTCTAGACTCAAAATAATTTTGAAGGAATTCTGGTGGGATTCAAATGATCTAACTCTTCAAATTCGTTGTAAAAAATCTTATATTAATATCTTTTGTCATTTTTTTGCTAATTTGTCATAAAGTCTCTATATATTGATGGTCCAAATTTTTGTATGACTTGTTCTTTAAAATTGTGCCAAGAATTTAGTATTTTGTTGAGATGCATCCATTGGAACCAACTTAATGCTGATCCGTCTATATAGACTGATGCTATAATAAACTTTTGTTCTTTTGAAAGATTGTACTATTGAAAGAATTGATCTGGTTTGAATAACCACCCTCTTGGGTTTTCTCCATTAAAATGAGGCATGCCCACTTTAACTGGACTTGAATTTAGATTTGTTGATTTTATTTGTGGAGTGAATTCTATAGGTGTAGAATGACATTCTGCTATTCTTTGCTCTTGTATTCTTGAATTGATTTCTCCATTTCTCTTCAATGGTAGATAATCAGATACTTCATTGAGAATTATCGTAATTGATGTCATCTCATCATTTTGTTCATCCAACACATTCTTCTAGTATTTTTTGTTTGTGTCTTGTGCGCCATTGATTTTTTTTTGTAAGAGGTTCAACGAGAGCACCAATGATATGGACGTGTCCTTATCGAGATCTGAGGCTTCTTTGGGAAGGAACCAGCTTCCTTGAGAAGAATCCAACTATTCGAAAAGAAAAGCCTTCGAGGACTCTAGAAGAAGAAAGAAACAAGGACGTCGAAGGAGAAAGAAGAAGAAGAAAAAGAAGAAGATTAGCTAGGAAAATAACCTCACTTTTTGTTATTCTATCTATTTATTTATAGTAAAACTTTTAGAATTCTTGGTTTCTAGTCTAGTCTAACTAATTATGTTTTCTTTCTTTCTTCAACAATATACTATATAGTTCTTGATTTTTTTTACAAAAGGTTTTTTGATTTTCTGTTTGTTGGACCTTGTGTTGCTCGTGCTTACCTTTCAAAGTCTTTTAGTTGTGTGTTTTTCGTTCTCTTTTTCTGTTATTGGTTGATGTAATATCTGGGTACACATCAGAGCTTGTTAATGTTGTCTTTGGTATTACATTTCTATAATGATTTATGCTTTGTTTATTTTTTTCTTTAATTTTTTAACAATTAAATTTATAAAAAAATCTGCCTCTAAAAGCAGGGATCAAGCAACTCTAAATGATTACATGACAGTAATATAATTTATTTTATATATTAAAATCACACCATGAACACAAATATAAAGAGAGAGAGAGAGAGAGAGAGAGAGAGAGAGAGAGAGAGAGAGAGATGTTATTTCTCGTATAAGGTGATCTACCTGATCTACTCCTCCCCATAAGCAAGCCTTATCAGACGTATAAAGCCAAGCCCACGACTGAAGAAATCTTTCACGACGAAGAGGATTCTTCAAACATTTTGGACGTTCTTCGCCTCAAATCAAGCACTATTATCACTGACCAGCCTTTCATGGCCTTCTTCCCTCACGACGAACCCCTTCCAATACCAGTGTCCTTTCCATACCTCCCCCATCTCTTCCAGCTGCAAACCCTTCGTCCGGCAAGAAGAAATATACAAACAGAGTTATCAACAATATCCACCCGCCAAAGAAGAAAAAGAGCCCCCATTTCAAATGGAGCATAATATTATCTGCGCCATCACAGAGGTGAAAAGAAACCCATTGGCTCCGCCCCACCGATCTAATCTCCAGCGGCAAGATCTCGTTCGTCACAAGAGTCGGCAATGGCCCCCATGACCACGAAAATGCTAAAACAATAAGGCAAAATCACCAACATCAACTGCGCGTAATCGCTTCTCATTGCACCCTGGTCTCTGCTGAGTCGCCATTATGCTTCCCGCCGTCACAAAAATGAACAATTGGAACCCGCCGATAAAGAAGAATTTCCGCCGTCCAATCCTGTCGATCGTTAATGCCACAGATGGGAAGCTATGGCTGTCAATTTCATCACCACTACAGAAAGCAGGGAGGAGCTCTCAGTGAGCCCAATAGTGCGGAACATCACCGGAGAGTAGAACCCCACCAAGTTGTTGCCAGCGAGTTTCTGGAAGAAGGGGAGGACGGACCATCACCACCTGTGGCCGGTAATTTCGTCGAATAATTCTGCGCAGAGGCCGTAGGGCTGATGATGCAGAACTGGGAGTTGGTGGCCACGGCGACGAGCTGAGCTCTTTGCCAACGTCTGCAGTACCTCGTATTCTTTGAAGAATACGGACGCCTCATAGGTATCACCGCCACGTTGGATTATGCTGGCGGGGTCTCCGGGATGAAGACCACGCCGCCGGCGAGAATGGTGGCCGGAAGAACAGCAAGGCCGAGGGAGACCCTCCACCCCACCCTCCTTCGATATTATGGCTGCCGTAGTTGACGAGGTTCGCTATCAGGATTGCCGATGTGCGGATTATGTCGTAGATGCTAAAGATTGCTCCTCTGTATCTTGCAGGTGCCATCTCCGAAAGGTACAAGGTGATGGACTGAAAAAGATGGAATTTTTTTTTTTAATCAAGCTTTCAAAATCAACTTTTTTTCTTCTCTATCAATTATCAGACCTGATTGGTGAAGCCGAAGCCAAAACCGAGTAAGACGCGGCTGAGGATGAGCATGATGGCGCGCGCGCCGATAACTGCTCCGACGAAGGCGCAGGAACCGCCGAGGCGCATGGAAAAGCGGCGGCCGAAAGCAGTGACATGAGAAGCAATGAGACAAGAAAAAGCCCGGCAATGTACAGGAGGAGGTGAGAGTGAGCTTCTGGCTGTTAAACTTGCAGTAGTTGCTGGTTTTGCCGCCTGCTGTCGAGTCAGGGTCGATGTCGGGGAAGAATTCTTTGATAAATGAGTCCATAGAAGTAACTCCTCCTGCATAAGAAGTCGTGTTAGATGTTGAGTGAGATAGAGAGAGAAGAGAGAAGGAGGACCGGAGGACGCCGTGTAGCTTGTTAAGACTCCACCGGAGGCGGCAACCATGCATGTAAAGATTAGGGAGTAATCCTTCCCTCTTGATCACCACCATGGAGCTTGCTTCCATGCCGGCCATCATGGAGAAGTAGGTCAAGGGGATTAGGCAAAGTGAGAGAACAAGCTGCCGCACCTGCTATTTATCCACCACTGCACGCATCTTACGGAGATTATATATATATATATATATATATATATATCATTTTGGATAGTAAAAGACGTCAAAATAGCTTCCAGTTCTTGCCGGCTCATTTTATTGGGTGTTGACTCTTTATCTCTCTATATATCATCGTCGTTTATCATTATTATCAACTACGGTCTACGGTCGTAGGTTATCACTGTTGACCATCATCGTCAATCACCGCTATCGTCCACCGAACTAAATATTTTTAAAATTATTAGTTTAATTCCTTCTAATTTTAATTAAATAAATGTATCCGAATTGTGTAAGTTTTTTGTCGTGGTGCCTGGCCTAGTGGGATCCACATGCAGAAGCAGTCCACTCTTCTAAATAAATTAAACTCATTCACTGTATTTTCAAACTGAATGATTGAGAGTTTTATTTTTTTATATTTTAGTAGGACAAAGCTTTGGTTTGGAGCTTCCGATACAATAATTCGAGCAGATTAGTCACATGGTTTTTTTCTAAATAATAAAATTTAGATAGATAAAATTATGCATATATGAAAGAGGCTTTTGATTTAATATGAAATTAAATAGTTTAAAATATACTAATATATAAAATTAATTGATTGACTGACATGCACTTATAAGCTTGCAGAATGAGCCAATTTGATAACATATTAAAATCATCACTTTACTGATAAGAGCTCAAAAAAAATATAAATTTTGATCCAATTCTCAACTAATTTGAATAATCTTAGGTTTGTAAATAATAATTTCACTTACTCTCATAAATGAACATAGTAATTTGTGTAATTATTCAATTTATTCTCGCTTTAAAAATTGTGCTTAAAGATGGATATTTGTAGACTCAATAATATTATGTGAACCTGTTCTATCCAGGATCCAAGGAAATCGGATGGCGACCCTTCCATCATGCAGCATAATGGATCTTATTTGCCTAATAATAAATTATTTTTTGCCTAATAATAACTAAATGAGAATATCTATGCGAGGGGTAAAATTGGTATTCTTATGATGTTTGTAACTTTGAAGCAAAAAGTGAGCGATTGGTGTGGTTGAACGATTTACGAGCGGCTCGCCGAAATTCGAAGCTGGTTTCATTCTTCAAGATCGAGCAGATCAATTTGCGAGCCAACTCAAAATGACCGGCTTGCAAATCCAATCAATACAAGCCAAACGTAATAAGATCAAAATCATCGCAATAAAGCAGAACGCTAAACATTCAACATGTAATAATCGTTACAAACCGCACGAACAAAACAACCCTAACGCCAACATAAAACCAAAATCATTACCTCAATGGTGCATACCCCCGCCAAAAAAAAACATAGAATGAATGATTAAAACCAAACATCCCAAATCCAATGGAAATAAAATGTAAATATCAAATAAATATCCGATTCCATGAAATTTTGCTAATCGAAAAACAGAATCATATTCGAGCAAGAAACAAGTATACACAGCACAATGATACCATCGATCAAATAAACCAAACACACCATCAATTCCGAAGACTCGGCAGCCGCAATGTCTGCACAAACGAGAAGGAGGGAGAACCAGGCGAGAAGGAGAAGAGAAGAGGTCTGGCCTTGGGATCGAGGATATTAGAAGAATAGGATTTTAGATCTTGTTAATCTGACGGCTATCTCGCTGACTCATGCCCGTTCCTGATCCGCCAGAATACCAGCCACCATTCGGCCTCAAACAAATTAACCGCTTGCTTCGCTCATCCCTCTAATCGTTCTATTCGAATCACTTTCGAATTTACTCATCTTAAGCAATTTCTCATGAAGAGTCCCACTTGGTTTCAGTTTGTTGGACTAAACAAATATTTAATACTATTATGTGGAAAATATTAATCTAAATGAAAATTATTAAATAATCACCAAAAAAATTGACTCGAAATTTATAATCAATTTTTTTGATCAGAATAAATATCATAGTTAAAATATTTTTATTAAAATGAGTATAATATAAAGTTAGATCGATTATTTACATTTATTTAAGAAATTGCAAGCAAAGCAATCTTAATTAGGCTCCATTTGAAAAACAGTATGAAAAATAAAAATAGATAAACACATAAACAAATTCTTAATTTGAGTTTAATTGCAATTAGATGTTGACAGAATTATAAATTAAGCACACTAATAATTTTAATATTAATTATATTACATTTAAATTATTTAATTTATGGTTGCAGTGCCACTCAGGAGCCTTTCATTCTCCTGTTCGTCGTCCACAAATCTCTTCCAATACCAATGCTGTTTCCACACTCGATCCATCTCCTCCAGCTTCAGTCCTTTGGTTTCAGGCAAGAAGAAGAACACAAACAAAGTAATAAAGAACATCCACCCGCCGAAGAAGAAGAAGATACCCCATTTGAGATAACAGAGCAGGAAAAGCATGATCTGCGACATCGCCGCCGTGAATAGAAAACCTATAGCCACACCAATGCCCAGCTGATCTGATCTTAAGCGGAAAGATCTCGCTTGTCACCAGTATTGGCAATGGCCCCATGACCACGAAAACCCTGAAACAAAAAAAACAGAAAACAAACAGGATAATTTGAGCGTACTCGCTCTTCATCGTGCTCCGAGTTGGGCGGCATTATGCTGCCCGCCGTTACCAGAGATATAAATAATTCGAGCCCACCGATGAAGAAGAAATTGCGGCGGCCGAGCCTGTCGATCAAAGGCGTGGGGCTGGAGAGTGGCAGGGGCAGTTAGTCCATTACGACGAAAACAGGGACGCGCTTTCCTTGAGACCGATGGTGCGGAACATCACCGGAGCGTAGAATCCAAGTTGATGCCGGCGAGTTGCTGGAAGATGGGGAGGGCGAGGCCAATAACAAGCTGGGGACGGTAATTTCGTCGAGCGATTGTTAACAGAGGACGAAGGCCTGTTGTCTTTGATGTGGGAGCTTCGGCCGCCGCGGCGATGAGTTGTTCTAGCTCTTTGCCGACGTTCGCGGTGCCTCGAAGTCTTTGGAGTAGGCAAGAGGCTTCATTGAGATCTCCTCCGCGTTGGATTATGCTGGTGGGAGTCTCGGGAATGAAGAGAGCACCGACGGCGAGCAAGGCGGAGGGGAGAGGCGGCCAAGGGAGGAGATTCTCCAGCCCCAGCTTCGATCTTTTCGCTACCGTAATTGACGATGTTCGCCATCAGTATTGCGGCGGTGAGGCATATGTCATAAAAGTTGAAAATTGCTCCTCTGTACCTTGCAGGTGCCATTTCCGATAGATAGAGCGAGATAGACTGCAAAAGATCGATCTTCTAAGGTCAGAAAATAAAAATTCAAAATTTGATTTTTTTTTTTTAACCACAAACCTGATTGGTGAAACCAACGCCAAAACCGAGGAGGATGCGGCTGAGGATGTAGACGTTGATTGCCGCACCGCCGATGGCGGCTCCGGCGAAGACGACGCGCACCGACGCGCATGGAGAAGACGCGACCGAATCTCGTGGTGCGTGGGAAGCTATGAGGGATGCAAAGAAGCCGGAAATGTAGAGGAGGAGGTGAAGAGAAGCTGAAGCTGTTGAATTTGCAGTAGTTGCTGGTTTTGCTGTCTTGCTTCATCTCGTCATAGACGCCGGGGAAGAATTTCTTGAGAAATGGCTCCATGGATGTAACTCCTCCTGCATATACAAGTAGGTTCACTTCAAAATTGAACAATGAGAAAGAAAAAACCTGAAGTTAGATAGAGAGCGAACCGAGAGTGCCGTGCTCGAACAAGAGACCACCGGAGGCGGCGACCATGCAGGAGAAGAAGAGCAGGGGAGTGATCCTCTCCTCATGACCACCGCCAAGAAGATTGTTTCTCAAGCCGGCGGTCGTCATTGGGCAAGTATGGTCATAGACTCATAGTGGCGAAATATCTTCGTATGAACAAGCCATATGGTGATCCGAATTTTGGAAACCGTAGGTGCAGGCATCAATCAGCTCGTTTGTTTGTAATCGGTGAAAAGATTGAATTACGCAGAGGAGTCTGTGTTAAAAATTTTATGAATGAATTTATGATTAAATTCATTTAAAATTCAATAAAAAAATCAAAAGATTTTTTATCTATACAACAACAACAACAACAAGCCTTAATCTATGAATTAAATTTTTTAAAAAACTTTTGAGATTAAAATTACATACTTTATAATTTATAATTTATTATTTAAAAAATTAATTAATACAAAAGGTCTTTCAATTAAGTGATTGAAGAAGACTATTTCTTTAACAATTTCTAGTTTTTAATTACAAGCTTATTTTTAATAAAAAAAGTGTAAAAGTTGACCCAACCTACAAGATAATGTTTTGGCATATTAAATTAATATAAGACATCCCCACTTCGATATAAGATAAGATACTATTACAAAAAAAAATACTATTTCTTTAAGAAGATAAATTAATATCATATATTTATAATTAGTTTATCCCTTAAATCAAGCATGCTTTTTAAATTTGATAATTATTATTAATAATGTTTAATCAATATCATCATTATAGGATTTGATTTCATCAATTGTAACATTCAACACTCAATTTTACTCAATTATATCCCTTTAATTTTCAATATAGATTAAGACTTTCCAAAAAAAAAAAAAAAAAGGTAGACTCTTATAAAGTTGTTGAGCAATGTGTTGACCAAATTTTGAATAGTAGCCATCCAAAATCACTCAATTAAATAATTTAATTAAATCAAATTCAAATTAGTAGAATTATATGGCTCTCATGCATGTTTAATAAGTTCTATTATTTTGGGAGAGATGGCCGGTAATCATCACAGCATTTATTAGTTCTTGTACTTAAGTGAGTTTTTCCTCCAACATGAGAAAGAAGGAAACCTAATACAACAGGTTCATCAGCCGTTGGATATCTGAACTTATGTTTCGATAGAAAATCAAAGGTCTGATGGCTGTCGTTTACTATTGGTTACCAGACCGTCCCAACTGGAAAATGGACTGAGATTTACTTTCTGAATTTAGTCATAATTTTAGATTTACAAGAAAAAAAAATTCATACGTTTACAGCTAAAATTTTATTTGAATTTAATCCTACTTTTTATTCATTTGTGATCATTATTTTTTTAAAGTGAATTCACATTTTAATGTATAAGTGCTAAAAATATAAATATCAAATTATATGTGTTAAATATGTAAATAAATTAAAATTGTGTAATATGTATATAAATTTATCTTATAAAAATATATAATTTTGGAACTTTATGATATGCATTATAATTTTTAAATTTAATGATCATCTTTGTAGCTGTCATTATTAAATAAATCTGATTGTAAAAAACTTTTATTTATCATAAAAAATTAAAATAATATAAAACTTAGTCAAATAAAATATGAGATTGATTTATAAAATAAAATTATGAAGAAGTTTTATTCGAGCGCGTTAAGTCTGCGGACTTCTTTTTCGGCATTTTATTGACTGTTCTTAGGATAAGAAAATAATTAATTAAAAATAATGTCTGTTTAGATGACAATTTTATCAGCATTTTTAATTTTTAAAAAATTATTTTTAAAATTATGATTAAAAAATTAAAAATTAAATAGAAAAAAGCAAATCATCTAAAACAAAAACTTAAAAGTTTTAGAAATTATTATAAGCTGAATTCAGATTTAATTTAATAATATAATCTCATATAATACTCAATTTCTACTACTATATATTATTATATATTGATATAATAATAATTATATAATAATATAAAAAATATAAATATATAATAATTTATAATAGTTTATAATTAATATATAATAATAATAAATTGATGAGCGTATATTATGCTATTATAATCATGTAATAATTTCTCTAAAAATATTACCTTTTGCAATCCTTTCGGTTGACAGTTAGCTCAAATTGTGGTTTGAATTTATAAGCCAACTGCGAAAGAGAAATGCTTCGGATGCGAAGGAAAGATGATCCAAATGTTTGGTTCATCCAAAATGAAATAATGATACCGTTGCGTGTGCTGTCAGAAATTCTTTTGAAAAAGAACCTGATGAATATTTTAAAAATAAATTAATTTATTTTTATAAAACTCAAAATTATTTTAAATATTTTAAAAATAAAAAATATTAATTTCAGCAACTGTCACTATTCTGCTAGTTTTTTTTTCCAATGTATATCCAACCAACACTTCACTCATCTTATGGGTGGGGATGTCATTGTGATTAATCCCACAAGAGCCTAGCGCTACATTCATCACCCACACGTGTCGGATCCCCACTTACTTTTCTCCCCTTATGTATAGGCGCCTCCACCCTGGAGAGGATTCGAACTCGGTCTGAGAGATTCCCGGCCACGCTCGCCCACCAACTGAGCTAAGAGACGATGAATCTGTTCTGCTAGTTGCCATCACCACATAAGTTAGTTTATTAAACCATAAATAAAGATAATATATATTTTAAAATATCAAATATATTTTATTTCAAATTAAATTATGAAAATAAAAATTAAAAGTGATCTCAAACAACAATTTAAATTTTTTTTATATCATACTTAAAGTTATCCTTTAATTTTTTTAAAAAAATAATTTATCCGAAAATTTTGCATATTAATTTTTTGTTTTATGTTTAACAAATTATGATGTTCTTCTTTTATGTCATCAAAATTACAGCTGAATCAGCGAAAGTTCTGTGAAGAAGAATTCTTCAGTATGCAGGTTCTTGAATGAATCAAGAGATGCTTGGTTATGTTTAGCACATAATAATTTGATCAGTTTATGTAGAGCATTCAAAATTGCAGTGTTGACCTTCATATATGTGTCATAAGTCAAGTCATACAAAGTCTAATTGATGAACTTGAAGTGACAGATAAATCGGCTCAAAATACACAATCACCTAAAATGGTCGAACGACATCCATCGGCAGAACGACTCGCCACCGCCGTAACATCGAAATTGATCAAAATATAAATATTACATAATCTAAAGAGCAACCGATCAAATCGCTATCAATATGCGACGACATATCGTAGTCGGAAGCCGCTACGACGTCCAAATATCTCGCTCACGAAATTGATCGGTCGCGCTTTCTAAACGCCAAAATTGTCAAGTAAGACTGTTCACACTCAATTCGGACAAGTCTGCTTGAATGTCGAGCGATCGAAAGCGGCGACGCGCATTTTGAGTTGAAATTGACTAAATTTGACGCCGACTCGAACCAAACGACTTTCGATCCTTGAAACCGCTGGCCAGATTCGTAACATCTGTAACCTTGAATATATATATATATATATATATATATATATATATATATATATACATATATATATATATATATATATATATATATACATATATATATATATATATATATATATATATATATATATATATATATATATATATATATACATACATACATATATATACATATACATATACATATATAAATATGTATATATATATGTATATATATATACATAATATATATATATATATATATTGTTTATAGTTAGAAAATGCGGTGAAGTAAAGTTTCACGCCGGCTTCTTTGGAAAGCACATTGTGTATGTTTTAAAAGAAGAAAACTTAATTTTATGGAAAACCTCGAAAAGAGGAAAACCACATAAAAGCTTCGTATGTATCGTTTCAGTAAGATCACAAGATTACGTAATCAGATATGAAAGGGACAACGAGTATCAACGTTAACGGATGTTGGCGGCGATGTTGACGTTTACGATGTTGACGACGATGCCGACGGTCAACGATAGGGTCGGTGATGATGACGGCAACGCGGCCAATGATACGGCCACCGGTGGCTACGGCGGCACCGGTGGCGTCCATCGAGTGGCGGACAGTTTGTGCTTTGAGGATCTTTAGAGCCTCTCCTCTCTCGTCCGCTTCTTCTCCTTCTCGCCTCATCCGAATGAGAGGCTATTTGGTGGAGAGTGGCGTCAGAATACATCAACCACTCTTCCATGGACGGCCATGATGATTCCCTTGATGATCATATGATGTATTTTGTGTATGATGCTCAAACAAAGTCAATTATAAGCTTTGGATTGTTAGATTTCGTCAAGAGCCGATTGAATTTATAAACACTTTATGTTTAAGAGTCGATTGATAATAAACGCATGATCTCTGGTAAGTCTTGATTTACGATTGGCTTGCCGATCAAGATTCGTTGAGGAATTTTCGCGGTCATATCGGTTCCCCATTTTGGATGATATTATCTCGATCATCAAAAAATATATGTCAATCTTCAAAATAGCAAATTCTTCAACTAAATCAGAACCATTAACCACACATTTTGAGAGAACAGATCTTCACGAAGACGCAAAGATTATGACTATAAAGGCGATGTCTGCACGCGCAGTATGTGTAAAGGCGAGATTTCGAGGTTACTGACCCATCCGAGGCGAACGGCGCGCGTGATGCTGCCAATGGGCAGTATACAAGGCGGCGATACTGGCGCGCCATGGCGTCACAGGCTGAGGGTCTGCTGGCATGCCGTGAAGGGCCGCTGGTCAATCGGCGAAGACGGGCCGGAAAACCACTGAGTCGCGGTCAACCGATATGACCCCGAAAATTCCTCCAATGGCACGAATCTACGCAAAGCAAGTAATCGTAAAATCAAGACTAACCGAGATCGTTGCTTATTATCAATCGACTAAACATTGAGTGTTTATAGTCAATCGAAGGCCTTGACGAAGAATCTAACAAGCCAAAGATCTTATAATTTCGACTTCGCTTGAGCATTCAAATACACAAAATACATCATATGATCGCGGAATCATCGCGAGTCCGATGGAGAAGAGTGGTTCTGGATTTTGCATGTATTTAGAGACGCCACCTCCAATCTATAAATACGCTCATTCCCGTAATGGGGAGAGGCCAAGGAAGGAGGGGGGCAAGAGAGAGAAGAGAGCTCTAAAGATCCTCCAAGCACAATCGTGCCGCCACTCGACGGTTGTCAGCCATCGCCGTCAGCCATGCCGTCACCGGGTCCTCGCGTCAACCACTATCGTCGGCCATCATAACCGGCCACTATCGCTGACATCATCGCCAACATCGCCGCCAACATTAACGCCAACATCGCCGTCAACATCGTCGCCAACATCGTTGTTACAAGAACCGTCATTCCTTTCTGTTCTCGTAATCAGACGGAAGATCTTAGTTGAAATGGGACATAGTAAGTTTTTTCTGCCAGCTCGGTTTTTTCCCTCTTTCGAGATTTTCTACTTAGTAATCCTGAAGTTTTGTTTCTTCCTTTAAATACCTCAGGCATATTTGGATTTTCCAAAGAAGTTAATGAAACTTTACTCTACCGAACCGGTTTTCTAAAGACAAATACATATATATATATATATATATATATATATATATATATATATATATATATATATATATATATGTATATATATATATATATATATATATATATGTACGAGAATTATATATATATATATATATAATGGTTATAATATATATATATTAATATGGTTATTATAATATTATTAGATATACATATTATTAATATTGTTATTGGCATTATTAATCCATTATATTACATTATCATATGCATACTTGTCTATAGTTTATTATTATGCGTATATGGCGTACTATTGGTCATCATTATGGTTGTATTCACATATATCATTAATATTATTATTATAATATAATAAAATATTATAAGCCAATATTACGCATTACGTACATGTCATTAATAATACATATATTATTAATATTATTAATGGTCATTCATTATGTAATATTATTACGTAACATTACGCACGTATTATTATTCGCAAATTTTATACGCATATATATTAGCTCAATAACATATTGCTTATTACTTACGTATTACATTATTTATTGAATGCATCATTAAATAGACATAAATTATGAAATACGCATTATAACATTAATATAACACATTAGCATATTAATTAATATTACACATATAATATGTATTAATATATATACATACATATATATATTAATATATTATATATACATATTGTTGATATACATATAAGATATGTTAATATCATATTATTGAACATATATATTGTTATACATATATTATATATATATTATATTATTATACATATATATAGATATATACATATATATATATATAATATATTATAACATATATTATTGATTATATATACATATATATATATATACATATATTATTATTATAATATAATATATATATATAATATACATACATATATATATATATCATTGCTCTCAAAATATCACTAGTCAAATATACTCTCAAAAAACATATCACCAAAGACAAATCTGGACGTCAAAACCGACATGATTTTGAGTCAATACCGAATGGTGATCAAGACTCAAATATCATCGGAATATTTGGGACATCAATTAAATCTTAAAACATCTCTCAAATATGAAGTTTTATAGTCAAATCGAAGCTGCCTGACGAAATGGATCTAACGAGCCTAAGATCTTATAATTCTGACTTCATTTGGGCATCCAAATGCTCAAAATACATCAAATGATCGAAGGAATCATCCTGAACCGTCCGGGAGGGAGTGGTGTGCTTTACGAATTTACAAGAGCTCTCCTCCCATAAATAAGCCTTCATTCCCTCACACCAAAAGAGGGGGAGAGGCCAAGTGAAGAAACAAATGGAGCCAAGTGAAGAGAGTGAAACAAGAAGAGAGCCACCGCCGACACTTGAACTGCTCACAACCACCACGCCACCGATCACACCACAAGCAAGGAAGAAGAGGAAGAGTCCAAGCAAGGAAGAAGAGGAAGAGCGTGGAAGAAGAAGAAGAGTCCAAGCAAGAAAGAAGAGTCCGAAAGGCGGAAGAAGAGAAAAGCCCAAGTGGAGGAAGAGAAATAAGTCAAGATCCTCCAAGCAAGATCGCCCCAAAGATTGCACCTCGCTCATGGCCATCAACCATCGCCACCGATACTGCCGTCACTAATCAGACTCCCTGATATTAAGTGCGATCTCCACCATCATACAATTACAACCTGATCATTGTTACATTGTTATTCTCTCTCTCATATGCATCTGTAATCCCGTTATCAGGAAGATTTTGTACTCAAACATACATAAAGCTTTTACAGCTCGTGATTTTTCCCCTCTTTCGAGGCTTTTCCACGTTAAAAAATTCCTGAGGTGTCTTTGTTCTCGTTTTAATTACTGTGTCTTTGGACTTCACAACAAGTACAGAACTTTCACTCACATGACGGCTTTTCAAGACGTTAACATATATATATATATATATATATATATATATATATATATATACATATATATATATATATATATATATATATATATATATATATAATCTAATCTTGTCAGCGTAAAAGTCAATTTAAAGTTAATTACTCAATTTAGAAAAATCAATTTAAAACCCTAATCTAAACCTAAATCCACCCCATTTCCCTATTCAACCGACCCGACCGGCTTAACCCATGCACGCAGGAAAGGAAACTGAGCCCTCCTTCATGTGTGACCTGCTCCTCTTCACGCACGCAGCCAACTCGAGCCCGCCTCCCTCGATCGTTCTTCTCCACGCACGGAAGGAACTGCTCGAGCCGCACCCACTCTCGCTCCTCTTCTTTCATGTGAAGGAAGCTTCTCAACCCCTCTCTTGTCCTCATCCCAAAACCGAGGAAGCTTTTCTTCCTCATCCGAAATAGCAGATTCTCCTTCCATTTCATTAATCTTCTTCTTTTCCTCCATTTCCTCCAAAACCAAATATCTTCTTCTTTCCCTCATTGCTTTCCCATTTCTGATCCCTGATTTCCATCACTTATTTTACGACAATCACTTTGCCAATCAAGAAAATACGCCAATATGAGTTCTTCTCAGCCGATTTTCAGCTTTTGCTGCATCTACTAATTTTACTTTGTCAAGACTAGAGAAGAACACACAAGTTAATTTCGATTTTTTCAACGTCAGCCTCCTTGCATTAGACTCTTCCACTTCCGCGAATCGAGAAGAACGTCATTAGTGTGTTCTTCCGCTTCAATCGCCTCTTTCCGACCTTTCTTTACCGCAACCAAGAGGAACAACGCCATTAAGCTGGTTTTTCTTGGTCTCCAAAGATCTCCAAGCCTTTGCCGATCATCAGAATGCGTAATAAATGAGTCAAAACATCTAGGATCAACGTGTGAATGTGGATATATATATATATATATATATATATATATATATATATATATATATGCTTGTGTTTCTTTGCAAGTCTCAAGGTCTTGTCGCGCCTATTGCAAACGAGATGAAAATGGTGTCGTAAGACACCACTCGCTACGCTCATTGAGTGCATCCGAAAGCCAATATCCTGAGATGTCGCCCCTGACGAATGTCACAAAATTTTGGCAAATTTTCTATATTTTTTTCGTTTAGCCACGCTTCATTAGAAGACAAGATGAAAATTACGTGGGTGTCATAAGACACCACTCGCCACGCCATTAGACCGAAAAGTCAAAACACTCAATGTCTTATGCGACGACTGGAAGCCGCCAAAATTTTAGTAATTTTTTTGGGGACTTAAACTCAAAAGTAATTGAATATCCAATTAATTATGAAACCTAAAATCCTAAAACAAAATGAATCCAAATGAAATTTTAAGCTTAAAATTGAATTCAAAAGCCAACTTGTGAGATAGATAGTTAACAAGAGTTATGCTTAATTGAGATTGAAATGAGTCAATGCTTATAAGTGAATATGGACAAAGTCATTTACTAGATTTTGATCATTTTTGTAATTCATTTAGAAATGATTAAAAAGGATTCCAATTGGCTATGTTATTGAAGAGAGAGGAATATGAGATAAGGTGCTTGGTTTCGAAGCAAATGCAAAGAATTTGACAATCCATCCATAAACATAATTTTAACTTGGCGAAATCTCATTTATATGATTGCAAAATAATTCTCATTGAGTATATAATTGAATCATAGGAGATTTATAGTAAAGTTAATAATTAGCTTCAAATATGAAGAAATCAAAAAAGTTTATAGGATTCATAGCAAACATAACGACTTATCAATGAGCATGTTTCATAACCTTTCTAATGAATGTTTAAACAAGGTTATAACATGTGTTTGAGCAATACAAGTAGTTAAGTAAAATATATTGAGTGAAAGTGTTAGCTTTCAAGTGATGATGGAATTCATCGATTTCAAATGAGATTATGTTCAATTCAATTGCTCATTAAGAACAAGAATCACTAATAAGTATAAACATGGATCTTTAAAGATAACTCAAATAGAGTTCATCATCATGATACATGAATTGAAAGCAAATAAAAACAAAAGAAGTTTAAAGAAATCTGATAATGAAATTGAAAGTTTAACAACAAGCATGCAATGAACTTCAAAGAAACGTGATTGCACATGTTTCAAAGTGATTTGTAGTTTCATTCACTCGTGTCAAACTTGTGCAAGCTTTTAAATGTAATGATGTGACACTTTCATACATTATGAGATATGTTCACATTCAACTAGTTGCATCAATATATATATGAAAAGCTTAAATATACGATGTATGTATATTTCAAGGCAATTATTCTTGCTTCAAACTAGATATTTTAAAATCCACATAACATTTTAAAAGAAATAGATATCTAAGGCAATCACTTTCTTGATTTAGATATATTGAAATATATGTAAGAGCTTGAATAAGAGAATAAGTGCTTACATATGTTTTGAAGTAATTATATGCCTTGTCCAAGTGCTTTAAAGCTTGTTAGAGCTTTCAATGAATGAATTGTATACTTGCAAGATATCTTTATATTCAATTCATCAATAGACACTGGATTCACAAGACATCGCATAATAACATAAGACATTAATTAAGACATTCTCAAATACACCCACATGGGCCCCGACACTATGCTGAATGTTTGGATTTAAGTGTTTGAGGATGCTGCACGGGTTATTACCTGATTTAGTCTTAGGATTGAGTCCGGGTTAACAAAACCTAAAACTCTATTATAAAAATTTCAAATCAGTGAAATATCTGAGGAAGTGATTCTGTCAAGTGATAGTAGATCTAATCCTCTATTAGCAGCTAAACAGAGTTGACGAGATCTAAAGCTCTTAAATATATTCAAATTAATCAATTTTTCAAATCAAATTAACTCAAATTAAATATCAATCTAAAAATTATTTAAATAAAACTTTATCATTAAAAGCTTAAAAAAACTCAATCTTCATCTTCCATAATTATTTATCGTCGATAAATTAAAAGCTCAAATAAAAAGGAGCCAATGTCAAATGAAGTGTTATACTATGTTCACTCTCAATCAATATTTTGCCAGTAAGGACGTGGCCCGAGTCCTCTAAGTTCGTGACTTGGCCAGTAGGCTCCATAGATAATGCGCATACACCTCGACGGTAAGGCTCCATTATCTTACGATCACGAACCTCAGTATGTTTCCAACGCCTTTGAGTTGTGAATCATGGGTACATCCGATAGGACAAACAACCCTCTATTATAAGGTAGACTTAAGTCTCCTTAGACAAACACCACCGTGTCTATAAGAATTTCTTGACGAACTCATGTATCGAGCAAGGATCCTTCTGCTGGTTTGTCACACTACCTCCTCGACTAAGTAGGGACCACGATGACCCGGGATGATGGAACCATGAGATCTAGATCGCACGCCATCATTCCCCAACCATCCAGCTTTATAAATGATGAATTTCATAAACTCAAAACTCATATGTCGTTACTATACGCTACACATTTAGCATTCTAACTATCAAATTTTAAGTTCTCTCTCACTTATTGAGAGGTAATTAACTAGGGGCTTGCCATAGAAACCCGGAACCATCTAAAGTCCTCATAAAACGAGAGTGAAATCTCTGGGTAGTGCCTTATCTACTATTCCATCTGCCTTTTGAAAATTTGACCGACACTTTTCAATCATACTCCATTCAATTCAATAATATCGAGAGGTCGGTGGCAAATTTTTGGATCCCACATGCAGTTGCATAATTCAAAACTGTGATGAACGCATGCAAACCTACAACAAGCAATCGTATTTAGAACTGTAGAGAAGGTGTTCGATGCAGCACATGTATAATAACAGATGCACAGTATTGCCTACACAGATGCATAAAATGATTCAATTACAGTAAATAGGTGCTATACAAAATTGCATTAAGTATTTCATCGCCGTAATTAAGTTTTTACAGAACAAATAGTTGCAAATGGCGAAAGAAGGTCTACTGAGAAGGGTTCCATGTCTCACATAATGGGATACAACGAATCGCAGGGGGGATCTATGAGAATGGCTAAGGATTCAAGAGGTTAAGGATTTAAGAAGAAGGTTCACGGATCAAGGAGAACGTTGGAATCTCTACATGATTTTTTAATTGAACAGAGAGGGACAAATGTAATTTGATCTACTAAAAATTTTTATGTGGTTTGTATGTAAATATAGTATTTTACTGTTAAAATATGAAGTTGAGGGATATTGGAGTGGTATTTATGTCAATCCCCTTTAAAGTTTTAATATGTTTGTTATAACTTTAACCATTGAGATATTTTCCACTTTGATCTAATGAGACTTTATGATTGTTTGTCCCATTGGTGTAACTTCTTAGAAGATCATCTATTCTAGGAGTATTCCATACTAGTATGCTAAATTTTAAATTTTTTTTGATGAAATTTCAATCATTACACCAGAAGTTCCTCATTGTTTAAACGACTTAGTTTCATTATATTTAAGAGTTTTTACAATAGCAATAAGGTGGCCGGAAAACATAAGTATTGTCATTTTGACCCCATCATACAAAGGAATGGTATGTTTACTACAACAGTTGAGTTTGTTGTGTCTCTGAACATCATTAAAAAACCAATCTTGAAGGAATTGTTATAGTCAAATTTAACACACTTTCAGTAAAATGATTTCAAATTCTCTCTTGTGGATGTTCACCCTACAGAAGTCAGTATAATGGTTGCTGAATGACTCTTAGTCATATTTTCTTTCAGTTTTGTTTAATTCTTTTCCTTTCTATTTTCAGTTCGTTAATATGTTTCTAATGAAGATGTCCAATTGTGTGTTTGTAATTGCTTGTTGTTTGTAAGTGAGAAAAAATTAGATATTTTCATAGTAAGGTGAACTTTTAAGATTTAAAATTACTTCTCTTCTTTCTATAGAATTGGAAATCAAAGAGGTGAATCATGTTATCTTTATTCGATCTACAAGTTGCTTGATTCTGAAAAATACTCTATTTAGGCGTGACAAGCTATATTCAATAATGAATTCTATGAATACTTGAATCATTGCCTGGTTCAAAGTGGTCCGGAACATCTTTCCTTTGATTCATCTGATTCTGCTTTTTTTGTTCTTTACTTTTATGTCCTCGTAAATTGTTATTGACATGACAGGTATGATGAATAGGAAGTGAAGATATTCACATGCAAGACCCATAGGGCTATTTACTTGTCTGAGAGGACTAGGGGAGCAGGAGAAGGCGGGAGTTACTGGTGAGGGTTTTGCCCCCGTTACTTTGGTTCTTCATTTTCTGGTGATTTTTCAGGTCTATTTTTCTTGTACTTTTTGATTGATTTTTCCTGTTTTTGGCCTTCGGCCTTGTGCCAGAGTTCTTCTTTACCACCCCCAGCCCCCTTTCCATGATTATTGACCAAGTGTTCTCTAGCAATTTTCCCCTTCAATCTTCTTCTACTATGGGTTCTATACATGTGCTTCCCCGATGGCCTCCTCCCCTTGTTGAGAGATCTAGTACTTCCTTCCCCTTGTAATTGGAAAGACCTCTTATTCTCCCAAAATGAGAAGAGCATCGATTCTCTCTCCTTTCTTCCCCCTCTAAGAAGTTTGTTTTCTAAGAAGAGGAACTTAAGGAAGGTCAAGGACTTCCTTTCCTTGGTTAGTCATGCTCGGAAAAATGACCTTTTATGAATCTCTTAGTAGCCATTAAGAAGAGATGGAAATTCAAAGGTGGATTGGATCATCCTTGGAGGGTGACTTCTTTCTATTCAAATTCACTTGCCAAGAAGATTATGAATTTGGAATCATGGTCCTCAATGCCATACCCTTTATATTCCGAAGTAGTCTTGGGATTTTGACCCTCTAAAGAGCACATCAGACATTCCTCTATAGATAAAGCTATCAAATTTTCCTCTTTGCTGCTGGAATGATACGAGCTTTTCCAAAGTGGTAAGTATGGTGGGCATTCCGCTTGTTGTGGACAATCTAGCAGCTTCAAAGTCCAGAATTACCTTCGCCCGAGTATGTGTTGACCTCATTTCTTCCTTCAAGTCAAACTCCAAATCAAATCAACATCAAACTTAAATCAACTCTTAATTGATTTTTTCCAAACTCAAATCAATACCATATGATTGAAATCCATAATTGAAATCCATGATTGAAACCCATGATTGAAATTCCAAGTTCAAAATCTTTTCTAAGTCTTTTGATTCCCTTCTTATGGACTTAGCCTAAATTAAATCAAATCAATTCAAACTCATAGAATTTTCTCACAACTCATTTATATTCTCATTTATATTCACATATATAAATGAAATATAAATTCAAATCAATCAAACTAAAGCAAAAAAAATCAAATCCAAAATCCATGGTCAAATTCTAAATCTTTTCTAAGTCCTTTGATTCCCTTCTTATGGACTTAGCCTAAATAAATCAAATAAAATCAATTCAAACTCATGGAATTTTCTCACAACTCATTT
Organism: Cymbidium sinense; assembly: GCA_021442155.1. Lineage (NCBI taxonomy): Eukaryota > Viridiplantae > Streptophyta > Magnoliopsida > Asparagales > Orchidaceae > Cymbidium > Cymbidium sinense. Next base: position 76,272,717 of record CM038217.1, on the reverse strand, counting down.
ATATTCTCATTTATATTCACATATATAAATAAAATATAAATTCAAATAAATCAAACTAAAGCCAAAAATCAAATCCAAAATTCATGGCCAAACTCCAAATCTTTCCTAAGTCACTTTGATTCCCCTCTTATGGACTTAGCCAAAATCACTTCAAATTCCTGAAATTTTCTCACAACCCATTTATATTTTTATTTATATTCACATATATAAATGAAATATAAATTTAAACAACCAAAATCAACTCCAAAATTCAAACTTAAATTCATTCAAAATTCAACCTAAGCTTTTCAAGTCAAAATTTTAAACTTAGTCAAATCAATTTCAAATCAAGCCAAACCCTTGATTTTTCTTCATGATTCAATCAGTCCTTCAATCATGAATCCAAGTATAAACATAAACTTCAATCACTTAACCAAAACTGAATTCAAAAATCAAACCCAACTCAAATTCATGTTCACTTCTTGAACTTGAAATTATCAAATGAACCAAAACCCATTTGACTTTAAACCACTTGTAAATGGATTTATATTTCAATCATAAGCCCATATGTGAGTTCAATCAAACTCAAATCAAGTTTTGACCATAACCCACTTAGGCTCACTTGATCTAAAGTGACCTAAAGTATCCTTATGAGCCAAATTCTAATCCTAACCAAATTGGACTAAGCCCACCTAAGCCTTTCATCATGATCAACAATCATCATGAGATAATTAATCACTCAAATTGGATCAAACCAAGTCAAACCTATGACCAAGTCAACACTCCAAAATGAAATCCAACATAGCCAAAATGAAACCCAAAAAAAATCCACCATAGGCCAAATTGATTGAAACCATTGATCTAAATTCATTCATGACCAATATTTGAACTTGACTAAGTCAACATTTGAGCCTAACCCCCAATTGGACACTTGACCAAGTTGACCCAACTTGACCTAAAAAGTCAAAATGTGTCAAAACTTGATCTAAGCCAAATTGATTGAAAACAATGGGCCAAGTTCATTCTAAATCACTTGTTGAACTTTGCCAAAGCCTCAATTGGCCAACTAGACCTAACGTAGCCCAAATGACCTTGAACCCAACTTGACCTAAAGGGGTCATGTTGAGCCAAATTCAAACTTAACTAAAATTGATTGGAAACAAAGATACCAATTCATTTCATATGACCGAACAAACATGAACCAACCATTGACCTAACCCAAATAGGTCAAATGGGTCAATTTGGTCAACTTGACCCATTTGACCTACATGAACTCAATTGAACCAAAATCAAATATGAACCAAACTGAATCAAACCGAAGCCACCAAAACATTTTAATAGTTATATGAACCTGACCCAACCCTTGATTTGACCCAATTTGTCCAATTGGTCAACTTGACCCAAGTTGACCCATTTTATTTGACCTAAATGGGTCAACATGAGCCAAATCACATCAAACTAACTCCAAATTCAATGAAACTTGGCCAAACCTATTTTCTCATCATATCAAACATACCCAAACTGAAATCAAGATCAAAAGACCATTTTATCCCTGGCCGTAGGGTAAATTTTGGCCAATTCCACTTGAAATTTAGTCAAATCCTTTTCATAACCACTTAGCACTCTCTTAGTGGATCAAGTGAAAACGAGGGAGTGTGGTGCACCCAACCCAATGGGTTTGGGTTAGCCCAACCTAGCCCAATGGCCAAACTACATGCCTTGAAATGGAGCACATGGAATTCTCCTTACACTCAATTCAAGCACATGGCCACCTCACCCACTCCTTCTCTGGCCAAAACCGAACCACATGCAATTCAAAACAACCTAACTAACTCATTGCACTAGGTGTATTGATCAAAAATGACAAGGCATTGCTTGGTCGTCCAATTGCTAAAGGGGAGATATACTACAATTCAACAACAATTTTCACTCTCCTCATTGATTGAAGCATAGATCTCGAGCAAACCTCGAGAGCCTTCCTTAGCTTCATAGAGGGTTTGAAATCTCCATTCTCGATTTTTGAGCTTGAAAATAGGGAGCTCTATTAAAAGCCAACTTACTCAACACACACAACATCAACCCAATTCCTTCTTCAAGCTTCATCTGGGACCAAGCCGAGTTCATCTAAGCTCTTTCCCAAGCTCCAAAGGCAAGAGATTCAATCAAAAGCCACAAGGAGTTCAAAGGGGAGTTGGTCTCTATAAGCATACTCAATCTCAAGAGCTCAAACAAGAAAGCTCGCTCAACCACTAAGCTTCTCCAAGGGAATCGAGCACGGTTATCATCTTCTAAGCCTTTTTTTCAAGCTTAATCTAGCCATAGTGTGGAGCTTTGTGAAAGAAAGTTTAATCCCATGAGATTTTAGCTATATTATCTACATTGCATGAAGGCGGCTAAATTTTTGCTCAATCCAAGCTCAATCAAGCTCGAATCATGGCCTGAATGGACGGATCTCCTTGCTCATAGAGAATTGTAGGGATGAATCCGCCATCCATCCACATTTTGGATGAATGGTAGAAATAACATCCCATGATTTACCCTCGATCCGGTGACTTTTCAATCGTCCGATCCTTGATGATGATGCGGTTGAGGAGAAAGAACGCTGCCACGCGCTGATGTGACAAGTTAAGTATCCAATCCCGCCACATGGAAAGCACATGTTAGCCACGTGGCCGACAGATTAAAAACTTAATTAGATATTTAAATATTCTAATTAATTATTGAATCTTTAAAATTCATAAAGCCTAAAAAAATCAAAAAAGTATGAAATAAATTGCATATGAAAGATAATTGAACATAAAATATTTTAAAATTATTTTTAATTTATTTTGAATAATTCTTTTATCTGAATTTGGGTTTTATTGAGAATGTTAATTTGTTAATTACCTCTTATTTATTCCACTGATTAATCCTAATTTTTTATTCTTAATTAGTGGGATGAATCCTATCTCTCCTAATTTTATTGGGATTTATTATTGGCTTAATTAGGAGAATTGCTAATTCATTCCTTAATCACTCCCTTAATATAGTTAGGCTTAATTAAAGGCATAATTAGTAGTTTAACCTTCTGTTTGAGTCAATTAAGTTTTGGTTGAGTGAGTGTGAGGTTTGAGGATTAATTTTGGGGTACTTTCCTTAAGATATTCCCTAAACCCTCTTTTCTTCCTTAACTCGTCCTTAATTAAGGGTTAATTCACTAATTACTCATTAATTAGTTTTATAAAAATTCTAAAACTTTCAAAAACTCAATTAATCCATCTTGGATAAATGCTTAGGTGTTCAAGAGCCTAAGTACATTAAGGAAATCAAAACTCAACTCACATGTGTGAGGGGGGTTATGAAATTACTTAAGTTAAAACCCTTTAGTTTAATTAATCACTAATCATGAGCCAAATACATTAGGCCCTTTTCTTACTATGTGCATTGTTGATTTAAATTTCTTGTGTGATTTTATGTCATCTCATTGGCTCATAATTATTTGATTAACTATACTAAGGTGGTATAGGTAAGGGGTAATTAATATGCTTAATTCATACCTTAACCTAAGCAATGCATAAAAAGATCCTCTAATCACCTAAAAATTAAACTAAAATAACTAACATATGTGGGAATGGGATAGGAACATCAAACTCACCTCACATTTCTCAAATTAAATCAAACTCAAAACAAAATCAAACATTCTTTAAAAAAATTTGATTTATTTTAAACTTTCTTATTTCATGAGATTGTCTTTAGGAATTAATTAGGGTGAATTTGTTTACATGATTTTATCACGTTAGTTTTTTCATAGCATGATAAATGTGTATGTCATATGAATTTTATGCATTCATTCTTTTCAAAAATCAAAATGAAAGTGAAATATTTTTTTATGTCAAATTATATGCTTTGGCTAAATTAAAAATAGGAATGGCTATTATCACTATTAAATTTTAATTATTTTCAAAATATATGAATCAATTATCAAAATTGAAAGTATGTTACTTATTTTATTTATAAGTTTGTGTGAATATAAAAATATATTTTATGTTTGCTTCCTTCCTTTCCTCTTAACATTGATTTGGATAAGATTTGCAGTGATAGTTCTTTTAAAGAATATAACCTGTCCTTCACATATGTGTCATAAAACCAAGAGCAAGTCAAATTCAAACTCTAAGCGATACAAAATCGGGTTCAAAATCATCAATGGTGGAAACGAATCGATGGACAATGGACTTCGCCGTCATTCGAACGAAAATCAATCGGAATATAAATATTGCAAAATCGACGATCAATCGATTAAGCGCTATCGCCATCACATCGAGTCGAAAAGATGATGGCCAAATAACCTCCGTTCATAAAATTGATCATGCCGTTAGCTTTGAAATATCGAAATCTATTAAATGAGACTATCCGCATCAATTACTCGAAAATATCGAGTGATTTAAGTGACAGCAAATCAAGCCCTAAATGCACCGACATCACCAAAATCAACTCAAATGATCTCCATCGACGCATTTGCCATTCGTAACGCCAAATTGGAATATATAAATATTTTACTACTTAATGATCAACTGATCAAACGCTCGAGTCGTCAACGTGCTTGCACGTATATATCGATGCAAGTCAAATGACGCTCATAAATTGATCACATCATTGACTTCAAACGCCAAATCTATCTAGATCTCACACTCAATTTGGAGTTCACAAAATCTCACTATTTTATGACACTCACGATTTCAAAACCAAATCCATTCGAGCGCCATTTATTCAGAACATCAAGATAGATATATATATATATATATATATATATATATATATATATATATATATATATATATATATATATATATATATATATATATATATATATATATATCCGCAAGCCGGTTGTTATACCTGTTGCCGCTCCCTCATTCGTCCCCTCGCTCTCTATCGGCGTCTCCGGTAGAATGGATCCAAGCAGATTCTCTCTCTCTCTCTCTTCCCTCTTTCTCTCTCTTCTCTGAAGGCATGAGAAGCGGAAAGCAAGGAGAGAGGAGGATTATTTATTTATTTTTCCCTTTGACCGCTGCTATCTTGCTCTCAGAGAATTTTTTTTTTGTTTTCATCTCCTGCTCTGGACCCGGATCCGGTTGGCTCTGTTATCCACCATGAACGGGAAGGCCTCCGTTACCAGGAGCTCAATGCAAAGCATAAAAAAGAGATTGAGGGACTCCTCAAACTGCCGACTGCAAAGGCCAACTTTGGTTGGCAGTGAAAGCAGAAGTGACGTCATCTAAACATATATGGAGCTCAGCAAAGCAAGAAAAGACAAGTAAGTGCTTCACTGAAGAGGCAGAAGGGGAGCATCAGTTTCTGCCTCCGATCTCTTCCAGTTCTCCCTCTTCATCCTCCACCTTAGTTCTTCACTAGAACGATGGCCCGAACCATCACCTTCCTCTACAACTGAACCAGCCTCTAAGGTCGAGAAGGAGCATATGTTTGACAGTTTGAGAATGTCGTCACGCCAAGCGACATCGGTGGCCCTTTGCCGGCTGTTTTACCAAGGTGATCGACGAGGAGTAACACACTCAGTTTCTCTACCTCCGTTGATCCGTTCATCGCCGTAGCATTGGCGCTGCCGGGAGTGATCGGTAATTTCTGATCGGCGGGAGTATCCTTGCAGGGTCCATCGGCTGAAGGAAGAAATGCGATGTTGGCCTGATTAAAGCCAGACAACTCTCAGCCATAAAGGGGATTATCCACATCCAGCGATACAAGTGTAATTCCAAAATTATAAGTTCAAGAAACTTATAGCTCTCGTGCAAGATGGAAAAGGAGGCATCTTTGTTTGAGGAATGGAAGAGGAGATAGTGCATTCCTCTGATGAAATATATGAGATAATGGAGAAAACTAGTGAGAGACGACGCACTGTTGAAACTCTACTGAACAAGCAAAGTAGTCGTTCTCACTCCATATTTTCAATTACAATTCATATTAAGGAGTATTCTTGAGAGGGTGGAGAAGTTATCAAAACTAGAAAGCTTAATCTTGTTGATTTAACTGGTTCAGTGAATGTTTCCAGATTAGATTTTGTAGAGAGGAGATCAAGGAAAAGCTGGAGAGATAAATAAAAGTTAGCTTACACTGATCGTGTTATTAATACACTTGTTGAGGAATCTAACCATATCCTATATAAGGATAGCAAGTTGGTGAGATTGTTGTGGGACTCTTTGGGATGAAGAATGAAAGCTTGCAAAATTACCATTTCACCTTCGATTCACTTTCTCGTTCGCTCAATTCGTTTGAAGGCCTCATCATGCTTTCATGGCAGATGAATCTGCGTGGTGTCACGAGACACCACTCTATCTTCATCGAGGCGTGTCGAAAAGCCAAAATCGGATGTGTCTTATGATGAAATCTTGCGAAATTAAGAATATTTGCATATATATTTGTTTTATGCGGTGATTGAAGGCCTCGTTGTGCTTTCGGTGAGCGATGAGATGCAAAAAACGGTTGTGGTGTTGCAAGACACCACTTCCTTCGGCCAGGCATCTGGCAAGCCAAAATACCCCGATCTGACCTACGGGGATGACGACAGGAGGCTGCCGAAATTTCGTCAAATCTTTTGACTTAGAAAAATGGGAGAATGAAATGGGCTAATTTAGGACTAAGTAGGAAAACCTGCAGCTAATTTTATAGCGTAAAATAAAAAAATGGGAGGAGCCTTTAAAATAAATCTTGGAAAGAATAAAATATTCATTTAAAATCTAAGTAAAATTTGGGAGATACTAATATTAAACTCACAAACTCTAATAGCTATTCTCAATGGCTTAAAGGGAAGTAATGAGTGAGTTCTCTTTTCTTGTAAATTCTCAAAATTAGGCAAGCTTTAATTAGAATTTGGGAGGGACTAATGCCTAACTCATAACAAACTTGAAATAAACCCAAAATCTAAAGATGAATCCAAAGTGGGTTTAATAATTCTTATACGAATATAGAGGTGATTACTGTGCTAGCTAATAAGCATGGGTGGGGCTAAAGCAATAAACACTGAAATCGACATAACTTATCAAAATTGATGTAAATTGAGCATAATCAAGTTGGGAAAATTACAAAAACTCAACAAAAAACTAAGTGTCAGTAGTATTTTAAACTACAATCTAAATCAAAATATCTTGCCACGGACCGGATGCAACCCTTCATACAAATAGATAGATACTCAAAATCTATGAAAATAGAAGACGATACTAAATCCAAATATATAAAAATCATAAGGCTTCTTTTAATCAAAAATCAAGGAATTTCATTCTAATTATGATTTAAAAAAATCAATGAAATGACTAATTAGGTGAAATTGTCTAAGCTATAAATACCCGCATGTGTCACGACACTATGCTGAATGTTTAAATTCAAGTATCGAGGATCTGGGTTGTTTCCGGTTTAGTCTTAGGGGTCAGTTAACAAAACCTAAAACCTATAAAAGAGTTTCAAGTCGTGAAATATCTCGAAAGCTGAGTAGATCTAATCTATTACTAAACAGTTGACAAGATCTAAAACTCTTAAACATATTTAAATTAATCAATTTTCAAATATCAATTGAAATTACTTAAATAAAACTCTATCATTAAAAGCTTAAACCAAAACTCAATTTATCACCTTCCAACCGCTTGTCGATGACAAATTAAGAAAAGCTCAAAAAAGAGCCAATGTCAAATCAAGTGTTCTACTATGTTCACTCTCAATCATTAGTAAGGATGTAGCGTGTCCTCGAACGTGTGGCTTGGCCATAGCTCCATAGATGAAGTAGTTATGACCGAGTCCTCTCATTGGTTTCCGGCTCCATTATATTATATCGATCAGAGCCCGTATGCTCCCCAATGGCTCTGCCCTTTGAGTTGTGAATCATAGGGTATACTTGATAGGGCAAACAACCCTTTGTCAGCTAAGGTAGACTTAAAATTATCTCCTTAGATAAACACCACCCCAGGTCTACAAGGATTTCTTGGATGACGTAACCCATGTGTTGCTGATGAAGATTCTTCTGTCAGGTTGGGTCGATTACCTCCTCTGACTAAGTAGACTAGGGATCACGACTGCCCGGGATGACGGAACCATGGGATCTAGATCGGGCATGTCATCATTCTCCCAACCATCCGGTTTAAGCTGAAATGATAAATTTTATATTCTAAATTCTAAAACTCCATATGCTGCTACTATATGCTACGTATTTTGTGATCCAATGACTAGCCTTAATCGAAAGTTCTCTCTCACTTACTGGGAGGGGTAATTAACCATAGGGGCTTTCGCCTATAGGAAACCTTAAACCATATCTAAAGTCCTCACCAAATGAGGACGAAATCTCTGGGTAGTGTCTTATCTACTATCTCATCTACGTTCTAAAAATTACACTGACACACTTTTAAACTACTCTTTTCATCGAAGAGGTCGGTGGTGAATTTTCGGAGCCCGCAGATTTCTAGCGACTCCACTGGGGACAGGATTCTCTTTCCATCTTTGGCTAGTCTAATTTAAGCTATACTAGCAGTAAAGCATGATAAAATTGATATTTAAAATCAATCATTAATGAAATTAAATTGAAATCAATCATATTTTTTATGACTAATTTGTTTGATATGTATATCGATGGATCTTCAGAACACCGTTTATCATGCAGTAGTGCGAGCCAACATCCTAAGCCTCAATACTAAAGATGTTGGAGCTACTATCCAATTTAGTAGTGTAGACTTCCTAACTATCATTGATGCAAATAATCCTCCACTTGAAGCATCTGCATATTGTACGCACCAACTTGTGCAAAGGAGGATGACAATTGGAATGGCCACTAATGCTACTGAGGTTCCTCAAAAGAGAGCCTTTGTATTTAAAAGATTGATTCATTTTGAGGTGCCATAAGAAAAACCATCGGGAAGAAAGTTTCAATCATGCTTGTGAATGACAATCCGCCATTGAACCTTTCGCACTAGGAAGGCATGGTGTCAAGTCTCCTCTAGAGAAAAAAAATTAAGTAGAAGGCAAATGAGAAGAAACATTAAGTTCAAAGCCCAAGAATCATAATTCATACAACCGCTTTACAATTTTAGAACCCCACAATAAATTTGAAAATTTTGAGATGGGTGAATAGGAAGAATTCTCTTGTGATGTTAAATGATATTTTTTGGGAGAGTTAAAGTTTTCAAGAAAACATGAAACTCATGTCGGTTTGAGTACTTATGAGAATTATCAAAGAAGCTAAAATATCTTAGTGAAAATGAGCAAATGGCATGACACTAAAGCGTGTTTGGGAATCCATTCTTGAATGGTCTGGTAGAAAAAAAATAAATATGGAGGCCAAAGCCTCGAGAAGAAGTTGCGACGCAGAAGCTTCTTCATCTGGAAGCAAGTTAACCCAAAGACAGTGGAGAAAGAGAAATGCTGACAACCATTGTTCAAGTAAAAATTGTACAACCAGCTATGGAACTAGAAGCGAGTGTTCCAACCCATAACAAGTTTGACAACCTAAGATGGGTAAAGTGGAATAACTCTACTACCAAATCAATCCTTTTGGACGATAACTTCAGATCCCAACTTTTATAGTGAGAAAATATGAAACTATATATGCAAGAGTGCATCAAGTTCTCAAAATTTCTAAAGAGAAATGACTGATAAAAGAAAAATATGATCGTCCTGTCATCAAGGAGGCCAGAGTTGCTCCTTTAAAGAGACCTCTTCCAACAATCTAACAAGATGTCAACCAAGTCCAACGTGAGCATCGAGATGTGACACTTGGACCACAGGTCTAAGAATCCACCGTCGAGAGGTCCCGGCAAAAAAGTGAGCAAATTTGGAGGCCAAAGTCTTGAAGTGAAATTGCCTAACAGAAAGACAACAACGTGACATATGAAATGTACTCCTATAAAATTCACTCATTATGCGCTATTATTTGGAGCTGAAGCAGTCTTGCCACTTGAAGTTGAACTACTTTCACTCTGAGTAGTCATTCAAAATAATCTCACTCAAGATGGGAATGCCCGCCTACGGACGGAAGAGCTTGATGCGCTTGACAAAGTTAGGCTCTTAGCTCAACAAAATGTGGAAGTTTATCGAGCAAATATGTCCAAGGCTTTTGATTATACAATGCGACCTCAAACATTCTAAAAAGGAGAATTAGTTATGGTGCTGAGAAGACCAATTATCCCCAATCAAAAATTCGATGGCAAATTTGAGCCTAACTGGGAAGGCCCTTTTTGTCATTGAGAAAGTGTACCAAGGAGGAGCATACCAACTCATCAACTTAAAGGGTGAAAGACCAATGCTGCCAATTAATGGTCGATACTTGAAAAAGTATTATACATGACAAATACATTCCCAAGGTACAATAGAAATCCCCCTGCAAGACAAGGGACATTTTTTTTAGTATATCTATTTAGGTTGACATCGTGCTTTAGGCTGAGATCCCTAAATAAACATACTCGAGATGAAGAACTTTTTCATGAAAATTTCTATTATGAGGGGGGCATTTTAGATTATATTTGAAATCAATGTTGTATATTAAAATCTTCTTTAGGTACATTAATTCAAATATGGATGTATTTGTATATTTTCATCTTGATAAGTTCTCTTAAATGTACTTTAGAATTCCCGCAAGATAGGGGCATTTTTTAATTTATATCAAGTTTTTTTGAGTTGGCATCGTGCCATAAGACGAGATCCTCAAATATACTCTCGTTTAGGTTGACATCGAGCTTTATACAGAAATCCCTGAATATATCTATAATTATCACTTTTAAGTTGCAGAGTCTTGCAGGAACAAAAAGAATCTATTTCTACACATGAAAGGACAACCCTAAATGTCAAGAAAATTATCTCCCAGATTTGTTAAATTCTGGAGATCAAGTCAGAAGAACTCCCAATTTCGGAAGCTTCAATCAATTAAGTTGGAGAAACATCAACCTCTATATCCTGAAGTCTAAGACACGAATGGGTAATAAAGGTCGGACTCAACAAGCCCATAAATGGTCGAGTTGCTGATGCTCTCCTCACTCAACAAGCCGCAAGAAAAGGCCACAGTGAAAGAGCCCCGCTCGGTCCGATGATAAAACCATCAACCCACTAGCCTTAAGTCGAAGACTGGTAAGTTCGGTAAAGGTCAGAACTCAACAAGCCCAAATATAGAGTTCGACGCTCTCCTCACTCAACAAGTCGCAAGAAAAGGCCGCGTGAAAGAGCCCCGCTGGGTTCAATGACGATACTGCTTCAATTTCAAACCAGCTTAGTGATTATAAGCAACCAGGATCCAAGAGATCTCTCTTCTTGATCGATAGATCAAGACAATCTGAGAAATGCTCAATGCGGGGCTACCTCAAAGTAATCTTCATATTACCTGCAAGGTGATATTTTAATTTATTCTCAAATGATCTGATCAAGCTCAAAGCACAGATCAAAGCCTATCTCCTCATCAAGTCCGTCAAACCAGAAAGCATAGGACTGAGGAAGCAATTCTATAGTTCAAACAAAGCCGATGGGCCGAACTAAAAGAATTTTGTGGTTATTCAGTCTATTAAAACACACGGTGCCAGATTAATAACTCAACATTGACCCTACATAAGCCGGAAGGCTGGGTCATCTATATGTATCCTTCAAATCAAAAGCAAGAAAGCACGGTTCATGGAGTGCATACACTTCACGACAAGTCAATGTTGACAAATCGGTCAATCCTTCATCAAGTCCGAAGCTCAAAGCTAGGGTGGAATTCGAACTGTTTAAGCACGGATAAACTGATTCCCCAGTGGAGTCCTTCATCAAAATAAGCAAACTAATTCCTCCATCAATCCCAACTAAGCATGAAGCTAGGGTCGGAGGAGACTCAAATCTGCAAGAACATAAATAAAAGAGAACTCTTATCTACCTGACAAGTCAATTTTGACAAATTGATCAATCCCGTCATTTAGCATGTCCTCAATAAGGCAGCATACTAATGAAAAATCTTATCAAAGCTTTGTGTGCCGGTTTGAAATGATCCAAGTTCTATATACCAAAAGGTCAACCAGTTTGCAAAAAAAATGTGACTAACTTCAGGCGTGAATCAAATTTATTAGGGGGCATTTGTTGACCTCCATATATGTGTCATAAATCAAGACAATCCCACAAGTCAAATTCGACGGACTTTGGAAGCGACTGTGCACAAATCAGGGTTCAAAATGCACTGGACATCACCAAAAATAGTCGAAATGACCTCTGATCGATGAACGAACTTCGTCATTGCATTCAGAACATCAAAATCAATCAGAATATAGATATTGTAAAATCTAATGATCAATCGATTAAGCGCTTCAATAATGACATACGATATCGAGTCGGAAGCGTGATGATGGCCAAATAACCTTCGTTCATGAAATTGATCATGTCGTTAGCTTCGAAATATTGAAATCTATAAAATGAGACTATCTACGCTCAATTTGGATGAGTCTGTGAAAATATCAGGTGATTTGAAGTGACAACACGTAAATCGAGGCTGAAACGCACTGGACGTCACCAAAATCAACTCAAATGACCTCCGATCGATGAACAGACTTTGTCATCACATTTAGAACATTGAAATTGGCTAAGATATAAATATTCTACTACTTAATGATCAACTGATCAAGCGCTCGAGTCGTCAACGTGCTTGTACATATATTGAGGTCGGTGCGGCCGATACAGTCAAACGACCTTCGTTCGTAAAATTGATCACACCATTGACTTCAAAACGTCAAAAATCTATCAAGCGAGACTGTTCACACTCAATTTGGATGAGTCTGCGCAAAAATTGAGCAGTCGAAAGTGGTGACACGCATTTTTAGCTGAAATTAACTCAATTTGGTGCCGACTCGAACCAAACGACCTCCGCCGCAAAAATGCCATACGTTGAATATATATATATATATATATATATATATATAACTATATTACCGGTGTGAAATGCTCATTTAAATCATTTAATAAATTTAAAACTAATTTTAAAATCCCTAAATTACCCCCACTCAGCAACTGTTCCCCCCATTTTGTTTTTTCAATTTTCTGAAAAAAGAAATAATTAAAAAAGCGAAAAACTACTCCCACGCTTACTCCTCAACCGGAGAATACGTGAGTCCGCGTAGCTTTACGTGCGGACTCAATCCAATCGGCGACATGTGTCTCGGTTTTTTCCCCGTTTACTGGTTAACTGAGCGAGATAAGACGGCTTTCTCGCCCGACCGCCCATAAACGCCAATGGCGTATTAACTGCCAGAATTCATTTCCCGGCGACCCGCCCGTTAGCGTCGTTCAAAAAGCGGGAGAAGAAGAATGAGAAACATTACCGACGTTCGACATTTCTCATCGTAAGATTTTTTCTCTACCCCGCTCGACGTTACACGTCCTACCGCTCGCTGGTTTGGTTTAGCAAATCATAAATTGAGGTATTGTAGGTGACTACATGAGGTATTTACACATGCATTCTCGAACTTGAATGAATTTAGGGTTTACTCTGTTCTTCTCGATTATCTGATGAAAGATTCAGTTTTATATATTATTTTGTATCAGTACTCTGTACCTCTTGAGGGGATTGCACCAATTTTGATCTTTTTCATTTTTTTTTTGCCAACTCCTTATGATTATGTTCATTATATTCAAAAGGAAGCATTTGATGGAAGTTTGGGTGGTTTCTGGGTGATTTATCATCAGACCTCTATTGGAGAGTCTGAACCATTTTGACCTTTTTTGCAGCTTTTTTTGCCAACTCCTTATGATTATGTTTAGGGCATTATAATGGAAGCATTTGATGGCAGTTTGGGTGGTTTCTGGGTGGTTTAGTGCATCTGCATACTCAGGTACCTCTTTGGAGGGTACACCATTTTGACCTTTTCCATTTTTTTTGCCAACTCCTTATGATTATGTTTAGGGCATTATAAAGCATTTGATGTCGGTTTGGATGATTCGGGTGGTTTAGTGCATCAGACTCACCTCTTGATGGTACACCTTTTGATCTTCTTTCATTTTTTTTTTGCCAACTTCCGATTATGTTTAGAACATCAAAGGAAGCATTTGATGTCATTGGGTGATTTTGGGTATTTTATCTCATATGTACCTCTTTGGAGGGTACATACCTTTTTTGATCTTCTTTTCCAATTTTTTTGCCAACTCCTTATGATTATGTATAGGGTACAAAGGAAGCATTTGATGGCGCTTTGGGTGATTTCACGGGTGGTTCAGTAATCTGTACCTCTTTGAGGGTACAAACCATTTTGACCTTTTTGATAGTTTTTCCGCCAACTCCTTATGATTATGTATGTATCAAAGGAAGCATTTGATGACAGTTTGGATGGTTTACGGGTGGTTTAGTGACCACGTGTACCTCTTTGGAGTGCACCATTTTGACCTTTTTTTTCCCAATTTTTTTGCCAACTCCTTATGATTATGTATAGTGCATTGCAAAGGAAGCATTTGATGTCGCTAGATTGGGTGGTTTAGTGCTGTCAATTCGTACCTCTTTGAGGGTACAAACCTTTTGATCTTCTTCCGCTTTTTTTTGCCAACTCCTTATGATTATGTATGTGGCATTGCAAAGCATTTGATTTGTGGTAGTTTCAGGTGGTTTAATGCATCCGTACCTATGTGCCTTTGGAGGGTACGTATCATTTTAACCTTTTGCCCAATTTTTTTTTGCAACCCTTATGATTATGTATAAGGTATCAAAGGAAGCATTTGATGGCGCTTTGGGTGATTTCCAGGTGGTTTAGTGCATCCAGACTGTGGTAATGCCTTTTGAGAGTACACCATTTTTGACCTTTTTTTCCCTTTTTTTTTTGCCAACTCCTTATGATTATATTTAGAACATTGCAAAGGAAGCATTTGATGGCTAGCTTGGGTGGTTTTCATGGTTTAGTGCATCGTACCACAGTGTACCTCTTTGAGGGTACAGATCAACTTTTGACCTTTTTCCATATTTTTTGCCAACTCTTACGATTATGTTTAGAACATCGCAAAGGAAGCATTTGATGGCGGTTGGGTGGTTTCTGGGTGGTTTAATGACCAGACCAGTACCTCTTTGAGGGTACTGCATCATTTTAACTTTTTTGCCCAATTTTTTTTGCCAACTCCTTATGATTATGTATAGTCCATTGCAAAAGAAGCATTTGATGGCAGTTTGGGTGGTTTCTGGGTAGTTTAGTTGTATCTCACGTGAGGTACAAACCATTTTGACCTTTTTTTTTTTTTGCCAACTCCTTATGATTATGTTTAGAACATTAGGAAGCATTTGATGAGTTTGGGTGATTTATGGTGGTTTAGTGCATCGTACCATGTGTACCTCTTTGGAGGAGATCAATTTTGACCTTTTCACATGTTTTTTGCCAACTTCTTATGATTATGTTTAGAACATTACAAAGGAAACATTTGGGTGGTGGTTTTGGGTGGTTTAGTGCATCGTACCATGTGTACCTCTTTGGAGATTCTGGACCTTTTGATCTTCTTTTCCAGTTTTTGCCAACTTCTTATGATTATGTTTAGAACATTGCAAAGGAAGCATTTGATGGCGTGGGTGGTTTATGGGTGGTTTAGTGCACGTACCACTGTATACCTCTTTGGAGTCTGGACCATTTTGACCTTTTTTTTTTTTTTGCCAACTCCTTATGATTTATAGTGTATTGCAAAGGAAGCATTTGATGTCGGTTTGGGTGATTTTGGGTGGTATTTTGCATCGTACGTGTACCTCTTTGGAGTCTGGACCTTTTGATCTTTCTTTTTTTTTTTTGCCATTATGTTTAGATTATGTTTAATGCAAGGAAGCATTTGATGGCGGTTGGGTGGTTTAGTGGTTTAGTGCATCATGTACCTGTGTATCTTTGGAGATGCACTCTTTGACCTTTGCAGTTTACCATGTATATACAGGAAAAGGATAACTTCGGTGCGCCTACCAACGTGAGAAATGTGTTCAATAATATTACGACGCTTTCGATGAATCCAGCACGACATTTTAAGAAGCTTCATCTCATCAATTCATTAGACTCCACGGCATCAAGCAAGACTTCGGTTGCCATTACATCGATCGCTCTTTGGGACATAAAAAAAGCAAGCTTTCCTGGCGAGTACATTCCTTTCACCCCTGATGAAGTTGCATTGATGATAGGGATGCCAAACAGAGGGGAGAAGGTTGTGAAATCACTCCGCCGCTCATCATCTGACTACAAGAGCTTGAGAATTCGATGGCTCGTTCGCAAAGACATGATATATATTTTCTTCACAAATCTATTTTTTGTATATCACAATTGTGGGTGGCATCGAATTGATTGCTTACGATGATATAGATAGATTTGTTGAGTACAATCGATGCCATTGGGACTTCCTAGTCTCCCAATTTGATGTTATTGCATCAAAGATTCAGACCCAGAGGGTAGCTGGCTACATGAGTGGATTTGTCACTCTTCTGATGGTATATTTTATATCTCCATTAATGTGAAATATAATGTCTTGAAGTTTACTGTTTAATATATTCATTATATATGGGAATATAAGCATCATAAGCCCGCCATCTCGAACTCCGCAAAGCCAATGATCGCGGGCTAAAATAGAGTTCCCAAAAATGCTTTCACTTTGGGAGAGGATATATAATAATATCACTTAGTTCAAATAAGAATGTATCCATTTATGTTGTATGTCTTCAAAATTTTTTATCCATTTACCACGTGTATGCCTTTCATTCGACTTATTGGAAGACCAGAATTGGCTCCTCCCGTGAGTCCTCCAACACCCATGTGGAGCTGGCAGTATCCATTTAAGTCCAATAATCAAGCCCCAATCGACTCTCTCCCTATATCTCCCTCGATATTCTCCGGCCCAAGGTTTCAAAAATACCTCCCACAGACTTTCATGGAGAGGATGTTTGCGTGCTTTGAAGGACCCGGAGAGAGACCCTTTCCACAACGAGGTTGGATGGGCTTGATTTTTTGCTATCGAGGATGTTCTATCCGTGCATGGTCCTACCACCCCAAATGGGGAGGTTCTACCGGGTCACCATGGGGAAACTCTTCAGAGGCTTGAGCTTCCCCTGTGGACTACCCAGAAATGCCCCGAGGAGGGTACAATAGAGGAAGCTCTTGGAGGCTACCACAGGAGATTCCATCATGAGTTGGATACTTCAAAAGGGAAGCCCGCGGAATTGACCGTAGAAGTTCTTGTGGAGGCCACCACTACACATGACGATGCTCAAACCCAGAATTGGCGATTGAGGGTGTAAAGCTCGCAGATAAGAAAGAGGAAAATTGTTACTCTTTCACACATTACGAAGTCAGCAAGAACAAATGATGTGGTGGCCTCCACTCAAGTCGCAGAGCCAGAGGTATTAAGTTACTTTCTTTTAAATTTGAGATAAATAATAGTCTTCACTAAATTTTAGGGTGATGATGCAATAAAGGTCGATACAGTCGCTAGTGGTGGAGGAGCATCAGAGGTATTAATAATCTCACCTCGATCCAAAGTCATATTTACCTTTCGTCATCACTAAATTATTTTATAGTTAGCAAAGATGAGCCAGAGGTCGATGACCCAGACCGCCATCGGTGGAGGAGCATCCGGAGGTATGCATCATCTCAGATCGAATTTATTCATAGTGAATGTAGCTCTTCATCGCTAGCTTTTGTCATCGCAATTTCGCTTGGGTGCATCGAGGCACTTCATGTTAGTTCATCCGGGCTATTTTGCCTGCAATGCTCGATCTTAGACATCGCTCTCAAAGACAAGTAAGTCAAGCCTCCGTCCCTTCATAATGTAAAATAACCTACTCGCTGATCACTTTAAAATATTTATTAATCATAGGGTGATACAAGATTCACTGGAATATCATTATTGCACGAGGCGATCGATGAGTTCGAGGATCAATATCTCTCGATACACATTGATGCCTTCTTCTTCCGAGAAATGCTCGCTCGCCGCCAGTGTCCCATATTTGTACATTTCATGCTTGCATTGGGTATGTTACCGGAATGTTCTATTATGATTCGCTTGTTTGCTTAGATGAAAGTCGTAATGTGTAATCGTTTCTTTCTCCGCAGTTATGCTACAAGATGGAAAGCAAGATGTTCATCCAAAGATATCATCTGACCGTGTATCGAAGTTAATCTTACCGATAGATAATCAAAGACTGACACTCTTGGTTGGACATATTAAATGAGGCTGGTATTTTATGACTCATTGCCCAAACCAACCCATAAGAGCATTCTTCCGAGATTGTAAGAACTGTTTTCAAATCGGTTCATCTTTTTTTTTTTCCTCATCCAACTTATTGAAATTTTTTTCTATTTAGATCAAATTACTTGTTGAAGATGTCGGCTTTTGCGAGCGATCCAAGGAAATGGCCAATCAAATAGTGAGTGGGATACCGCCCAAGAAAATAGTGTCGATTGCTGAATGTTTGTCTGCAAATACATGGAAAAGAATCAAACTCCGGACTGACCAAACAGATTGGCCAAAGATAATGAATATATTTATGAAGCTTACGCTTACATTTTGTTTGGGACTTAAAAATCCTGAAGTGAGAACAATATTATTTTGTCGATATAGATTTTGTTTAATGCCGTTAGTGGCAAGACTGAAATTTTTTGAAGTGCATAAACTGGGATGATATTTTACTCGCTTTGTTTAACTTCTCCTCTCATCTCATATAGTTGAAGTGCATGGACTGGGATGATATTTTATTCGCTTTGAAGACTCATTGAAGTGCATGCATCCGATCGGAAGCTCCCAAAGCTAATTCCAAGAGCTCTTCAAGTCGGAAGAGATCAATGAGGGAACTCATCCTCTCTATGTTCGCCTTTTCTCCTCGTGCAAGTCACACAACAGAGAAGAAGAAGATGACTTGGCATGGAGGTGAATGCAATAAAGAGTGATTTCCCTACCATAAAGTGTGATTCTGCATTGTATATTTTCCTTGAATATGAGTATTTCCATGAATAGATTGATTGTATATTTTCACATATGATATGGATCTATTGTATTTGATAGTGATGATTGATAATTCTCGTGTTCTATGAGATGGATCTAAAAATAACTTTTCAAAATAAAATCAACAATGATTTAAGTTCAAATATTGAGTCAAATACTTTGAATAAATGCTTAGTTTTTTTCGCTCAAATGGCTCATTGTTTGTTTTATGATTAAAAATATTTAATTGATATGTATGTAGTTATATCTGATGATTTAATGAAGTAGTGTGGTTTGTTGCAAATATATATATTTTTATATTTCAAGGTAAATTGAAAGAATTTATTTACTAATAGATTGTTAATTTAAATATGTACTTTTTTTTCTCACTTTGAACATATTTGAGCTCAATTTATGCTTTGTCACATTAGATTGATATTGACCATGTTAATGATTAATACATTTTTGGAGTATTGAGTTAAATCAAAATCAAATCATGATTTGAACAATTATAAATTAAGCCCTTATGAATCTATTCAAGTTTAAAACTTCATTTTATGGTAACTCAAATATTGAAATTTCTATTATTCATGTGCATATATATTTTAAATTTACATATTAGTTCTGATTTAAAGAATAAAAATTTTTTTTTAATTTATCTTTGGAAAATTTATATTGACACACAGTCAAATACAGATTATAATATATCCTTGCAATGTCTACATAATCATAAGGAGTTGGAAAAAAAATGAAAAGATCAAAAAAAAGGTCTGATTCTCCAAAGAGGTACACAGGTACTGCAAAAACCACCCAAACCACCCAAACGCCATCAAATGCTTCCATTATAATGACATAATCATAAGGAGTTGGAAAAAAAAAAAAGGTCAAAATGCTCCAAGAGGGTGGTACATGCAAACCACCCAAAACCACCCAAACCGCCATCAAATGCTTCCATTGCAATGCTAAACATAATCATAAGGAGTTGGCAAAAAAACCGGAAAAAGGTCAAAATCCCAGAGAGGTACTGTGGTACGATGCAAAAATACCACCCAAAATCACCCAAACATCAAATGCTTCCTTTGCAATGCCCTATATAATCATAAGGAGTTGGAAAAAAAAAAAAAAAAGGGTCAAAATGAGTAATTCTCCAAAGAGGTACATATAATAAAACCACCAAACCACCCAAATCATCAAATGCTTCCATTATAATGCTCTAAACATAGGAGTTGAAAAAATGGAAAAAGGTCAAAATGGTCTCAGACCTCCAAAGAGGTACAGGGCAGATGCACTAAACCACCAAATCACCCAAACCCATCAAATGCTTCAATGTCTCTAAACATAATCATAAGGAGGCAAAAAACTGGAAAAAGAGGTCAAAAGAGTCTGTACCTCCAAAGAGGTACACAGGTACATGCAAACCACCAAACCACCCAAACCGCCATCAAATGCTTCCTTATAATGTTCTAAACATAATCATAAGGAGGCAAAAAAATGGAAAAAAGGTCAAAAGAGATAATTCTCCAAAGAGGACGTAAGATGCACTAAACCACCAAATCACCCAAAAAAATCAAATGTCAATGCCTTTTAAACATAATCATAAGGAGTTGGCAAAAAATATGGAAAAAGGTCAAAATGAGGTCACCTCCAAAGAGGTACACAGAGTGATGCACTAAACCACCCAAATCACCCAAACGCATCAAATGCTTTGCAATGTTCTAAACATAATCATAAGAGTTGGCAAAAAATATGTGAAAAAGGTCAAAATGATCTCAGACCTCCAAAGAGGTACGTGCAATGCAAAACCACCCAAACCAAAATGCCATCAAATGCTTCCTTAATGTTCTACATAATCATAAGGAGTTGGCAAAAAATGGAAAAGGTCAAAATAGGTACTCCAAAGAGGTACACGTGGTACAGATGTACTAAACCACCCAAACCACCCAAACCGCCATCAAAATGCTTCCATTATAATGCTAAACATAATCATAAGGAGAATAAAAAAAAAAAAGTCAAAATTGATCTATTATTGGTACATATTTATTGATATTGTCCAATGATTACAATTTCCACAAATAGGGATTAACTCATTCACTGCTTAAAGAGCTACAAACACAACAAGTGTCAAAATCTCTTATCAACCAATCAAAACCGGATAATGTCATGTATCAAAATGTTTTCGAGATAATATCCATCAAGTGTACCCTTCACCGACATTGTGGAGCTCGAAGTTAAATTCTCGCATGTAGAACATCGATTAGTTGATACTTTCTTAAAGATCGATGTGATATTATGTGCGCATTCAAAAAAAACACTTTGGCATAGCAGAGAAAGGTGATGCAACTGAGGAAGCACCTTCACCACGCTTATCGATCAGTTTGGTTTCGCAACCAAAAAAAGTAGAAGGGTTTGAAGATTAACGAATATTTAAAATACCAAAAAATAATACTAGTAGAAAATTACTCTTGGCTTTCTTGGATCTCTCCCAATATCCCTTAAGCCTTGAGTTGGAAACACCCTTTGACGCTGTTTAACCTGGATCTTTTAAGATGTCTTTTCCCTTATCTGTCGTGGTTAACTTCTTCTTCCTAACTGCTTTGTCAGTTGGAGGAGAATTCCCACTTATTATAGAGTCGACATCATCATATAGTTTTTCTAGGGATCCAAGCATATAGTCCTCAGCTCTCTTATTGCCCTGTGCCCTGACGCTTATTTGATATGCATATCGACTTATGTGGTTCCGAAAAATAATGCCAGAAGCATTTCCATCTTGCCACATCTCTTAATTTTCTTCAGATGCACTATCATTGTAAATATCCCTCTTTGCTTTAGTACATCGTGAGAAGATACTTGTCCTGAATGCGACAACATCTTCCGACTAAGAACTCGATACAATGGGCACAAAGTAATCCCATCATCTCAAATTTTTTGCAACTACAAGTCACTTCTGGGTAGTCCTATCAAATACACCCATGTTTTGATGCATTTTATTCTCTAAGTTTCTTACCAAATACTCCATGGTGTCACATCCGACTTAGTAACCGATGGCCCCCCAACCCCATGCAAAATTCCTCTTCAAACATAGTGTAAACCTTTCTTGTATAAAACATACAGCCTTGTTTTAGAATTGACTCTTTAACAACAGAACAATCGATGATATACTTGAAGTCTCATGTTCATTCAAGCCATGTCTCCATAACCTTTTCCAACCCCAAGAAACAATCAGGAGCAACTTGTTGGTTTAGATATTCCATGGCATACATATGTGGACTCACTACGCGGCTTGACAAGATGCCCATGTAATGAGTCCGAATGCGGGACCACTTGGATCTAATCTTATAAAGCTCGACAACCAAGCATGATCATGCAAATTGCCTTCTTCTAGCATACCAAGCCTCTTTAAACTCTTCCTCCGAGTCACACTTACTCATGCATTTATAAAATAGCCTTGTACTATCTTATTACTATTAAAGCAATGAACCTTGGAAGGAGCTTTCTTTGAAATATGCCATGCACAACCTATGATGAGTATGCGAATACAATTTCAATGGTTTCGCCATACCGATCTTGATCGGAATATTGTTATAGATGTCATTCATCAACCGAAAAAATGTTTGGAATAGCCATGAGAATGACTCAATTGTCTCTTCTGATAAAAAGGCTACTCCAAATAATACATTTTGCGAGTGATAATTCACTCCGACAAGAGGGGCACAAACAAGATTATATTTATTGAGTCGATAGCTTGTATCAAAAATTATCACATCTCCAAAATAATCATATTCTATCCTAGACATGCCATTAAAAAAAAAAACTTACTAAGCAATACTCATCAACTTGTACATCCCATGCAAACATCCCATCCGATGCTTGCCTCTCCTTAAACAATCAGATTAATGCATTACCATCACCATTTGCAATCCTCGATCTTTTACTTTCTGAATAAAATTGAAAGCATCTCTTTTGGTGAACCCGATATTCTCTACGCCGCCAACTTCCTCGCTAGATAGTCAATGCATCGCTTGCTCTAATACCATCGCCATTGTCTTCAACACGACGCCTTTTCATCGCTAATGATCTGATCTCGAGAAGATGCGTCAGTGCTCAAAGAATGATTATGACTTTCTCAGATATTTTTTTTAATCGCCCACTCTCCTCCAAATCAACAGAGAATCTAATCATGGGACATCCGCTTGTATCAACCTTCGAATTTTGTTTATTTAGATCGGGCAGACTTCTTCCCACCTTGCACATAGAAAATTTTGATTTCACTTTTGAGTTTCGCTAATAACTAAGATGA